>VXAB01000272.1:45113-274721 GCA_013399175.1 Odontophorus gujanensis
TTTTTTTTTTTTCTGATGTGTTTATTGTTTTTTATCAACGTATTCTAAAATTATTGTAAATAAAGACTAGCATATATTAAATATTGCTAAATACAGTAGAGAAGCATTTTTTTAAATAATATTTCTCTGTGTAGTTGGTGGAAGAGGTTTAAATTAGAAAAATATATCTATAGTTTGCATTTGCATTGTAGCAAATACAATGATGTTAATTTTCTCTTGTGAATTATCATCTAAAACCAACAAGACCAATTTAGGGGAACTTTCCCATTGGAAATGTTTGTGTAGAAAGCAGAATACTGTCAAATTCCATAAAGGACTTCTCTGTAAATCACAGCGACTTTGGCAGGCAGGATTTTAGGAAGACTAGCTTTATTGACCACACAGAGTGACCGGTGATGGATGCTGAGGGTCTGAGTAATTCCTATAGCACTCCACCAATGTTGTTTTGTTCAAGCATGAAAAGGCTTCTGTTGCATACAAAGCTGCAGTTCCTGAATTAAAGGAATTAAAGAGAATCTGAAAGTAAATCTGTGGAACTCATTAAAAGAAGTTTTTAGCAAAGCCTTGCATCATGACAATACAGGCTACAATGCTAGACATTGACATACAGATTTCTTTCCCCCCATAAAGCTTTTAGGGGGTTACTTAGAAATGATGTCATCTAATTTAAGGACTGATTTTGAGACGGTTGCAAATATATACTGTATACATAAGCAGAAATGCAAATATTTGGTACTCTGCAACTTTTTTTTGACTTCCTGACTGCATTATGACAGTCTTTTTTTTTTCAGACAAACAAGACTGTAGCTTTCCTAGCTATGCTAAATGCATGCTGTGTGTCTGTCTGATCATTCCTCAGAAACTTTTAAGCCTTTTGGTCAGTTTTAACCAACTTTGACAGAAGGTTGAATTAGGCTGATTGCTTGTGTGAGTTTCCCAGAAAGTCACCCAAAGAGAAGACAGAGAGAATGTCGGCAGAAGAAAGCTTATGTTAAAGTGCAGTCATGAATTCACCACTTCAGGGAGGTTATGAATGTGCGTGCAATATCATCTTCAAAAGATTTATCTACAGAAAACCAAATTCCAACTGTTCTTGGAACTGCTTGTTTTTCGCTACATTTCACCACTGCTTTTCTGTGGAACTCTCTTTGTTGCCAGCTTTTCCTTTGATTTCTTTTACACTGGAAAAGCTGCATCTCAGAATTACCTTCTAAAATACCTGCATGTTCTTAATTGCTGATAAAAGCCTTGGTAAAATTCAGGCTATTAAAGGGTATGCTGTGACCTTGTTTCTGAGATTTCAAGAGAGTTATTTTTGGCTAATTTATTCTCATTTAGGGGAGAGTGTTGTACTATCTGTTGAAGCAGATAGCACCAAGGGCAGTATGAGGTACTGTTTGGGTTGGGGGAAGGGGCCATATTAGTGTGGTTTCTTGCAGGATGAACGATGGTGAGGTATTTAAACTAGTTCTGGCTATAGACCAAAGAGAGAAATTAATGGGCTGTAATGTTGTTGGCTTTGTTTGATGAAGTGCTTAGTGAATGTTACTCAACTGAAGAATAAATATTCTTGATGAAGTTGTTGAGATAGAGGAAAAGACATTGCAGGACATTGTAACTTGATAATGTTAAGCATTCATTTAATCTATGCGTTAATCATTAGCTTTGGTTTTAAAGTTTTGGAATAAGGCAAGTCTGTTTACCAAAGTGTGTTTAAGAATTTGAGGTGGCAAAATCAGTGACTTAATTGCTAATGTTTATTGCAGTAACTACATGGCAAATTGTAAAGAACTGAAACAGTGAAACTTTGCCTGACTTTACTAAATGTAGGTCTAGGTACCAGATTTCATTGCATTTCTGTCATGTTCTCATCAATAGCATCTCTTTGCAATTGAGGTTATTATTATTATTTTTTTTTAAATTATTTTTTTAGCCACTGCCACTGATATCTCCTGTGTATATCTTTGGTTGGTCATCCTAATTGTGTAGAACTTTTCAGTGAAGTGTATGATGGCATAAGGGGTGTTTGTCTTCCTTTGAGATAATAATTTTGTCTTCTTTTATAGAAAATTTGTTAGTGAGAAATAAGTTCTGATTGAAATCTGTGACAAAATATCTGGATACTTCGATGAAAGAAATTTTAACTGCAGCACAGGGGCAAGAAATTCTGAGGAAGTGGCATGTTTTTATTGTGTTGTTGGATAAGACACTGAATCATAGAAGCTGTTGGCTCTTTTTGCTATTTTGCAGATTCACCTATTGTACCACATGTAGTTCAAATTTGGAGAAGATTGCTAAATTGGTTTGATGTTCTTATAGCTGTTTAAGTGACAGTGCTGATGGAATTGGTAGACATCTCTGACTACGGTACCCTATATTATCTTTTCAATATTGATTTTCTTTTATTAGTTTTTATTATTATTTAATTTTTAAGATCACACAAAAAATTGTAATTACATTTGATTTTTCTGATATGTTCGTATCTTCAATAATCAAGCCATTTATATGATAGAATAATACTGACGACATGTAACTTTAAACAGTTCCAAAATAAGATGAAGATACACAGGATTTTGTCTTTATAAATATCTAATTTTTGTATGAGTAGTGAAAGTTAAGTTTTCATATTTACAACCTGACTTTGAACACCTCCAGGGATGGGGCATCCACAGCTTCTCTGGGCAACCCATGCCAGAGTCTCACCACCCTCATAGTGAATAATTTCTTCCTGACATCAAATATAAACCTACTTTCTTTTAATTTAAAACCATTACCCTCTACCATATCACTGCTCTTCCTGACAAGAAGTCCCACTTTAATCTCAGAATGTTGGCTTCTTAAATGCAGAAAAACTCCATGCACAGAATTTTGATGCAGTTTAGTTAAAGGAATAATCCCTCCTGAGTTTTCCCCTCTTTCTCCAGTTGGCTGCCAACTCTCACAACTACGAGTACCTGTATTATGGAGACTGTTATTTGGCAAGGAAAGCAGCAAACTGGATGATTTTAGAAAGAGTTGTTTGTTAGAAACAGTCTGGGAGGAGACATTGCATTTCTGAAGCAAGGCATGAACCAGGTGATATCTTGAACTCTCTATAAAAGCTGTATTTTAGGATTCTGTATCATTGTATTGAAGCAAAGTCAGTAACTATTATGGCTTATCAAAGTCAGCTTTGTACTATAATCCTTTGGAAAAGAGAGTACTTTGCAAAAAATAACTAGAGAATACTTCTAATGATCTCTGTCCCTCTGAGGATTTATTTTTTCAAAGATCTATTCCATAATTTACTGCAATACAGCTAATCTGACATGAAATGCAGAATTAACCTTTTATTTTTTCTTGAGAACATTCTAAGGCAAATTTAGAATACATGATAAGGGAAGTAAGAGAAAGAACAAAATGATGAGTGTGGAGGAGGCCTCATCCTCCTTTCACAATGTGCTGACTGCCTGCAGATCTGCTGGAAGGTCACACATCTGCCCAGCAGCCGTATTCCTTCCTGGTTCCTCACTCACACGTCTGCAGCAGACTCGCTTCCTAGCAGCCCAGGTCCAAGCACTGATCTGCAGGTATGTAAGCAAATAAAAGTTTTGCATCTGTAAGAGAGCACCAGAAATCTAAAGATGTCTTTGGTTTAGTACCCTCTGACCGCCAGTTCACTGATTTTGTGGATATAAAAATGTATTCAGTTAACTATTATGAACAATATCTTATTTCTAATTAGTGCACAAAGACATATACAAATAGTATGTACGATGTGTATTGTATTTTTTATGGAAAATAAGATATGTGCAAACGTATGTACCACAGAACTTTGTGTTCTTTAATGCTAAGTTGTGGATTGTGGTAGAACAAAAGCTTTATATTGAACAAAAAGTGACTGTATTTAATTATTTTTAGTAGCTTTAATGTAAAGGTTAAATATTATTGATATATTATAAATAATACACAGTATATATATAATATTAAGTATAAAATGAAGTAATAGACATATATGACAAATAGTGTGGGAGGAGACAACAGTAATTAGGAGGCTTGAATTCTTTGTGTCAATCTGCGTGTCTTCAGTGGACAGCAGGGTATTTCCAAAGAGATGTTAAAGAAGCAGCGCTTAGAGTGAACTTTGAACTTTTACGGTATCAGTATCACCTGAAATCCATTTACAGTCAGTGGAGAGGAATAGTTCCTTCTAAGATATGCCTTATGTGATCTATAAGAGATATCTATAAGTGTCTCTATATTAGCTATTAGTGGTGTCTAGATGACTAGTCTCAGATATCAACACTTTTTCTGTTAGATGTATTTGATTAGATGAGTCTAATTAGATGAATCTCCTGCCTGTGGGGATGAATCTTGACTGCAAAGTCACAGCTTGAAGTTTTTGGCAGAATGAAAATTTGCTTGCAAATGAAAGTTGTGGAGTAAGAGCCAAAGTTGCATTGTCACTGAATTGCCAAAAGAAAGTAGAAGATGCTGAGAGAGGAACTCTTGGATGAAGGAAAAATACCCAAGCAATAGGCAGCCTAGGAGATGGTCACGAATGCTAAATTAAATGTCACAAATTTTCAATGATTGCAGGATTGGAAAATTAAGGATGATTAAACTGCTTATTGTTGCTTATGACCCAATATCTTTGGTAAATTGACCACACATTCTAGGCTGCACTCTAACTACATCTTCCCATAACCAGATTACAAAAATACTCCCAAGTTTCTTCCACAGGTAGAACGTAGTTTAATGGGTAGTTTCAGTCATGGTATATGATTCCTTGTTTTTTAGATAGAGAACTTGAAAACCAAAAAGATCTAGAAGTTTACTGGTGAAAGTAGTTTATGAAAAAAATCTAGATGTCGCTATAAAAGTGGAATTGAAACTCTAGTGACCATTAGAGAATCTGATGCTAAAAATGTAATTTTGATGATGTAAAAAAAAAGAAAAAGTGTATGAAGTTTCTGGAGGTACTGTGAAACTACAAATGGACTTATTTCAATTGGTTCGAAATTTCAAACATGTTTCATGATTGCAGGGCAATGTAGTAGGAGTTTTCAACATTCCATTTTCAACATTCTTGGACTACATGGCTAATCTGCTTAGTAGAATTAGAATAGAATAATGAAAAAATAATGAATTCTCTTCTCTGTGTCTTGCCTCTAGGAACACGAAATAAATTGTCATAAATTGATGGTTCCTGTTCCTCTCTTTTTCTGAATTTACAGAGAACAGGGAAGAGGTTTACTGGAAAAAAAAATTAGAAATTAACTGAGATGCCTCAAAAAGCTGTAAGATACTGTATAATGTGCATGATAAGGCTTCTGTGATTCTCTATATAGAAAACAATCATCACCCTGTAAGGTTATTTGTAAATATTTTATAGACTAGTTCTATAATCACTTGCTTTTCTTGATTGTGAAATATAATTCTTTGGAAAACTTTGTCAGAAGTGTGACAATGAAACTCGGAATACTCTTTTGATTTATTACAAATGTCTATATAAATAAGATTTAAAACAATTAAATCTGAATTACTTTATCAACAAATTTTCAAATGGAATGTATAGAGCTGCAATCAGATACTCAACTCAAAAATGTGATCATGTCTCTCTACTAGACTTTTATAAGAACTCTCCTAAGAGAGAGAAATCACGATCACAAAATCACAGAATCGTAGGATTTGGAAGGGACCTTTAGAGATCATCTAATCCAACCTCCAGTATCCCTCACTTCACAATAATTTCTGATTCATGCCATTGCTTTTGGCAGCACACACATTTGTGAATATCTATTTTCAATGATGAAGCATGGGAAGAGTAAAATTCAATCTAAAACCTATGATAAACACCTTGAGTACTCACTAAGAATTGCAGCCACTGCCATTGAACTAGACTGATGTGTTAGTTTCACAAAAACAGAGTCAGGAGCTCATCAGTTTTATGTTACGTTTTTGTTGCTCTCTTTTTTTTAGGTTTAAATAAAAATATTAACAGTTAAAGAAAGTTTTGTTACTTGTATTCATAAACTGCATTATATATTTTATGAAGGCTACTCTGAAAGTAATGCCTCCTATCTTATTATGTTGGCCCACAACATCAGAGGCAGATGTTGGTGGTATGGCAGTAGAGGCTGATTCTTCCCACCAATATTGTTACATTTTGTTGCCTTGTGACAGATGGCAATTTGACAAAATGGTGTCTGTTATGGAAGCACATATGAAACAAAGATGTGGAATTGAATCCCTTCATGCAGAAAAAGTTGCACCCACTGATATTCATTGGCACTTGCTGAACTTTTATGGAGACCAAACAGGGGATGTGAGCACAATGAGGCATTGGGTGGTACATTTTGACAGTGATGACAGCAACCGTGGATCACCTCTGCTGGTGCAGGTTTTGATGAGCGTAGCATGCAGGCTCTTGTTCATAGCTGGTGAAAATGCATAGCTAATGGTGGTGACTATACTGAAAAATGTTTCATAACTGAGAATTTGCTCTATCAGACTGAGTTACTGTGCTCGTTGTAGCTGTTGTAGTTTCCATGAAAATACATAGGAGGCACTACTTTTGAGGTGGCCTATGTATATGCAGCCCAAGACAATTCTTGCTCACTCAGTGAGGACCAGGCAAGCCAAAAGATTGAACATCCATGAAGTAATAAGGGCAGGTGATAAGATCCAATGATTATCACTGAGGGAAGAATGTCAAGACTGATTAGTTTCTCCTTCAGGCTCAGCATCTGATGTCCTGTCTGTAGAGGTTTGTGCTAGATTGCTATCGACTGAGATCACTTCTGTTCTTGAGGAAGGTCAGGGAGAGTTTTCTTGCAGAAAAAAACTTGCTTAGCATTTCTCCTTGATGAAGATACCTGTGCCTGGTATCTTCGTTTTATACTACCTTGCAAGTTTTTGTATCATGTACTGCAGCGTTTTTGAAGTGAATTGAAAACCTGTGCCTTTCCTCAGCTCCCTACTAATGGATTCTAGGGGCATGCATTTGCTTTAGTGTCTTTCTGGGCATTTTGTTTGATGGGAAACCTACCTCCAGAACAAAAACCATGCATTGGTGGCATTTTACTGCCACACACAGACGTGCACGTTTTTTCTGAGATGTTTATTTAATTGTTTCAGTCTTGCCTGTTTTAGTTAATGCCCCATTGGTTATTTTGCTGGGGTTCAGGTAGGCCAGCTGGGCCCTGCACAGTGGAGGCTGTGGCTGTTCCCAAGTGGAGCAATCTGACATAGGTCTCATCAGTGAGACCTGGTAAATTTTTGCAAAAGAAGGCAAGAGGAGAGAGTAGCAAATACGTAAGCTTGAAGGTGTTCCTTACTCAAGCATAAAGCTGTTGGTGATTGTTTTTGGTAAAGTGTTGCAGATTTGCTGGCAAAATGTTATTTTATGTGAATGTCGGTTGTTGACTATAGCAATATAAATTGTTTCTTCTCATTAACTGTAAACGAGTGCTAACAATTTATTCCATATAGTGATGTCTGCAAAGTATGCTCAAAATCCATTTTATTCTGCTTTCTCTGTAGATGAGTAAGCCCACACCTCAGCTGAGCAATAAATTGACAGTTATTTGCTATGAGAGCCGGCATAGCTGTATTTGATTCACACCTTTTAAAGAGATATATGTATTTTTATTTTGGCTATCATCAAATAAGTAGTCTAAGAGTTTAAAAACAAACTAAAATAACCCTAAAACAACAGAAAACAAACCATAACAAAAGAGCTCTGTGTATTTGCTTTCTTGTTGCATAGATGCTGGCTAATGAATTATCAGTCAATTTTCCATATTCTGACTCCAGTTATGTGATTATCCAAAGATCAACTTTTGACAGTTTTATGACAGTTTTCTGTCTTTCCTTTCCTCTCTCCTCTAAGCTCAGTGAGCAGCCACATGCTCGCAATGACACGCTTTCTTTCATCTCCGGCTCCCGCGTTGTGTTTAAAAGCAGTAATCATGCCCTCCTTCATGTTTCCTTCCCTGCAAATCTTCCTGACTGTAGTCATGAGGGAGTCATTTCCCCTGCTATGTAGCTGTGGTAGTTGTGATTTCTAACCTAATCAATATCTCTAGAGATGTTTAAAGTTTAGCTGGATTTGTATCCTAGGTGCACAGAATGCTGAGTCATTTTCTCTAAACCACAATAAAAGGTATCTTTTTGCTGCTTCTTCATTTTTTTTTCCCCCACCGGTTTTCCCTTTTCTATCTCTTCTCCTTCGTCATTTTATATGCATGCAACTCTGTACACGTGTATATATTTTATTTTCTTAGCATGGCTGACCCCTGCCTGTTATTTTCTGTCCTGCTTTGATTTTCCTTTTATACCAAAGAGTTCTACTTCACTGTTTGTGTCCTTCTGGCTTTCCGGGGTTTGTTGTAGTCCTCTTGCAGGAATCCGGCTCTCTTCTCAGTGCTGTGAACTGTAGATTAAAAAAAACCTTAAAATTGAAAGAGTAAAGCCTTCACAAAGCACTGAGTTGTTGCCTTACTCAGGGTTTATGTCAGTAAAAAATCCAGGCAGAATAAGTTTGCAATTTCCCATAGAAATTTTCATGAATAAAATGCTTCTTGTTTCTATGTTACCTTTGAAATGAGTAACATTTCAAAGTAAAGGGAAGTCCTTTAGGTCTAATTTAATGCACTTGAATCACAAAGGGCTCATTCCTGAGGTTCATCTGAGGAGGAGTCACTGGGAAACTCCAAATGCATAGGGACATCTTTGGTCTGGTTTTGTTTGTTTTAAATATCTTTTAGCTAAATCAAGCACAAAATCTAACACTTGGACGCCATATGGATTCATGATGTTTATGAGAAGTATTACAAGGGATATGAGATCCATAAATCAGGGAGTGGCCTCCATTGATCTGTACGTGTGTATTCTTTTTCCCAGTGACAGAGATACATAGTCAAGTTCGTATTTCTTGACATTTCAGGGCAGACCATATGCTAGAAAGCGCAAGAGATTTGCTTGCACTTTGCTTGCATTTCATGTTGTCACGTGTTTCTAAAAAAGCATCCTGTCCTCTTTTATTTTGGAAAAAAAGATAGCAAAGTTGGAATTCTGTTCTAGCAATGTTGACCTATTTTCCATTTATTTCTGCCACTTCATCAGTTAATAGTGAATTGGCAGGAGTTCATGCCCAGTTCTCCAGCCGCTCTCTGCTTCCCTTAGTTATGAAACAGTAATTTTTTTTGAGACCTTATTTTCCCCAGCCTCTCCCACCATTTTTTTTTCCTGAGATAGATTAGTGCTACCATTTTTTCCCATCCAGATCTTCTTGTATGCTCTCAATTCAGATGACTAACAGCAGCCTCTCAGGAGAAGGTTAGTTTTCTAATCTTTGTAAAATCTGTCTTTAATAGCATACAGAGTTCAAATTGAACTGATCAAATCAAATGAAAGGAAATAGAAAACACAAGACTGCTTTACCTAGAAACTTGTAGCTAAGGCTAATGTGGCTTAGGTCACCTTTGGCAAGCGTGTGCATTTGAGCTGCATCCATTACAAGATCCGTGCTATCAGATTCACTGAAGAAATAAATTGAAAAGTAATTAGTGGAACTTAAAGTTATACCAGTGACCAAAGACAGGTGATAATTTTGCATTTCCTGTTCTAGCTGCATATATAGGTTCTACGTTTGAAAGAGGTGATGTGCTTTTAATTTCTGCTGCATCATTTTTTTCCTTTCTCAGAAGAGATCCATAAATACGCAGTTATGAACATTTCAATCCTGATATGTGATCCGCATTCAAAGCATGGTATAACTGAAGAAGTCCTTCAGTTAAGCAGTTTATTATTTTAACATTTTTTGCATTATTGCTTGTATCTGATATTTTGCCTTTTGCCGGTGTCTGGGGCATGTGTCACAGGAAATAAAGTGCTGTGTAGCTACCTTGGTATCATGAGGCATTTTGTACCCTGTAGTCTATAAGAGGGGCCTTCTGTAAGATGTCTTAACTGGGCTTCCCTTTCTTAAGCTAAGTTCAGCTGTTAGTGGGATGCAAAACAGTAGAAAGCTATGTTGTGTTCTCATTGGTGTGTTTCTCAGTGATATTTAGGTCTGAATTGCAGTCACATAAAGCAGACTGTCCACTTCCATCTGCTGACCTAGTAGTTTCAGCTTCTCTCTGTTCCAGTGATAGCCCCTGCTGCTTGCATTCATTAGGAATAGCTGCTGCTTACTCTGGGCTGCCTTTGCTTCCTTCAAAGTCAGCTGTGGCTCTAGTGCTTTCTGACTGCTGGGGTTCTCAGTGGAATATTTTGTAGGTGTGTGTACAAATTTATGAGGACTGATCCAAAAGTAATGCATGTTTTATTAAGCTGGCTCATGATATGTCAGAGATGGATGTTGGTGCTGTGGCAGTAGAGGCTGAACCCTCCCACCAGTCCTCCGTTACATTTGTTGCTGTGAGATAGATGGCAGCAGAGGGGCAGTCTGACAAATTGATGCCTGACAAGGAAGTGTGTAAGAAGCAAAGGTGTGGAATTGAATTCCTCCATGTGGAAAAAATGGCACCCATTGGTATTCATTAATACTTGCTGAATGTTTATCGAGGTGAAACAGTGGATGTGTGAACACAGTGAGGAGGTAGGTGGTGTGTTTCCTGTGGAGCCCAGAACTACAAACAGTATTCAAGCTGAGCTCACATCAGTGCTAAGTAGATTAGGAGAATCACCTCTTTTGACCAACTGACTATGCTGTGTTTAATACCTCCCAAAATATGTCTTGCCTCTTGACTGCCAGGTCATGCTACTGGCTCATGCGAATCTGCTCTCACCAGCACCCCAGGTCCCTTCTGTTGAACTGCCCTCCAACTACTTGGTGCCCATCTCTGCCTGTGTCCAGCATTGCTCTGTCCCAGGTACAGCACCCAGCATTTGCTCTTGCTGAATTTCATGCCACTGATGAAATGGCAACCATCTTTTCCCCAGGATGAACGGTTCCCTTAGGCTGTCATCACAGTGTAAGTGCTTCAGCTACCTGACCATCTCTTTCGATCTTGTTGATCTCTCTCCAGTGTATTGATCTTTCTGGTATTGATGTCCCAGTGCTGGATGCAGTATTCTGGATGTGGCCCAATGAGTGTTAGGCAGAGGGGGATAATCACTTCCCTCAACCTACTAGCTGTGTTTCATCTAATGGAACCCCAGGTGTCTTCCCATGCGAAGAGAAGCTGTTAACCCACACAGGGTGTGAGCAGAGGGTTTAGGCTATCTAAAAAGATGGGGAGTTTTAAACTGCAACTTGCATTGTCATGCAAGTAGTGGGAGGCAGATGGTTGACACTTCTCTACTAGTGATCAATATGCCACCTTGGTATATCTCTCTCTGCCTCCATCTGTTGTCAGCCTGGTGGTGGAATAACCTATCATGGGACATATGCAAGGCTATCATTGTATGCAGCACCACACAGGGAGCATTATATGTATGCTTAGCTGTACTGCTGGCCCTTTTTACAAGAATTATTGTTGGAAACAGAACCTTTTTCTGGCATGTCAGAGTCCTTGCTCATTTATTGTTTCCTTCCCCACGCTTTCAGCCAAGAATCAGTGGGCAAAGGTTTAGCAGTGGAAGTTCGAGAAGAGACCAAGTGGTAGAAGAAAGGGTCAAACAGTGAATGGTACTGAAAGAGTTTGAGTTGTTTTGCTGGAAAGATTTTTCCTTATCCCAGCACTGATTTTACTTTGATGATGATCTTTTGCAGTCGTATTTCCCTCACTGACACTACTTGGTAGTTGTTGCCTTTGGGAAGAAGAGCACCTGTATGATTTGTGTATGAGAGCTCTCAGTAGTGGGAAATTTACTATTAAAGCACACTAGTTACAAGAAACTGGTGATTATACAAATTTTTTCTGTTTAAGTATTAGTAGTAAGCTATATACTGGATATATAATTTTCAACTTTGATTCTGAGCATTAGAGAATGAAGACAACAGCATCTCAGGAAGTCCAGTTGTTGTGAATGGGAGGATAGGTACTTAGACTTGTTTTTTAAAAGCATGTTGTTCTCATTCTTTTCCATTTTACCTCTATTTTTTTTTTTTATGAGTAAACTCTCTAGTCTGTTAGCTCTTCAGTGCACTGACATTATTATACACATGAAATCAAACCATAAACATTTGTATAACCAGATAGAAACTGTAAAAAGGAGTCATTATTCTGTCCTTTAAATGGAGTTCTGGATTATTTGTGGTTTTTGAAAAATTGCCATGGACAACGAAATACAGATTACACTGAAGGGATTAATTTGGAAATCTTGATGGAAAGTACTTCAATGTTAATGGTTTTCATCCTGTAAAGTAAGATTAGTTTTATACAGAGATTTCTCATCCAAGTTTTTGACCATGCATGGATGCTTATCTCAACTTCAGTATGACTTTTGACAATCTCCTATATCATCCTCACAGACAGTGAGGAGGTATGGGCTAGATAAATGCGCCGTTGAGGCAGGCTGAAACGTGGATCAGAGGGCTGTGGTCTGTGGCACAAAGTTCTGCTGGTGGCCAGTCACTAATGGTCTACCCCTAAGTAGTAAGAGACAAAAAGTGGAATGTGAGCATGCAGTGCAGCCTTACAGTGAGGGCCTCCTTTTCTAAGGTGGTAAGGAAGGGCATTGCTGGGTGATCCTTCCCCTCTTTTCAGCTCAGGTGCTTTGTCCAGTGCTGGGATCTCTGCTACAGTAAAGACATGAATGTACTGAGTGAAATGAAGGACCACAAAGTTGAATGTGAGTGTGATTTTCTAGTGTGAGATGGCTGTACACTGGACAAATTGTGGAGTGTTCAAAAGAGGACTGGGCATAGTCCTGAGCAGCCTGCTTCAGTGCAGTGTACTTTGATGATTTTCAGAGATGGCATCAATTCTCAACTCTTCTGTGGTACTGTGATTTAGAAATGGAGGCAAGAAGGTGCCGAAAAAACAACCAGAGGAATGTATATTGGTACTGTTGAAATGTCAGAGCAGAAGTCATTCTTAAGCTTCTTCCTAGAAAGCAGGGAGGCTGGGAGTCCAGTGAAACAACTCTATATGGGATATTTATGCTTTGTCTCTACTAGCAAATTAAAAGATTGGTATTAAACTCAATTGACTACACTGTTTAAGCTAAAAAGGTGCCAGGCACAATTGCTTTGTGCTCGTTACTCTATCCCAGACAAATCCTTGGAATGATTCTGACCATGGTCAAGAAAATTTTTACTCTCTCTTGGCAGTTTTTATGCAGTGACCTTGTTTTGGATAGTAAATGTGTTGAGTAGTTGAGGTATGCTGCTCCATGCAAATTAGCTTCAGTACCAGAGAATGTTGCTAGATGCTTTTTGATTTAATAGCACAGACGTAGCCTGAAAGTCTGGGTGCCTGAATCCATAGCTGTCAACCCAGCAACCTCAAGAAATGTATGTTTTGCCAAAGCTCTTGCTCCCATGCTTTTAGGCTCATGATTCAGATGTATTTTCAGAGCAGGACCTCATCAATCTTTAATGACTGATGGAGAACCGGGAGACTAGACATTGTGTCTGAGCCAGAAACCCCCTGAGATTGGTCTCCAAGTGTTAAATTCCTTTATAAAATGTAAAAGAACCTTAAAACACATGAGAAGACATTAAAAAGCTTGCATTAAAAGAGTAAAAAAGACCGTAAAAGTATTTATATGGGAAATTTAAATACATATTTTAAATTCCGAACAGCAATAGCTGTGCTGTATTCTTCCATTCTATTTTCTTGCAGAGCAGAAATTATTGTTTACACAGTTCTCTGCTGACAGTATTCTTTGTAGCTATTCTTCATAGATTATCCAGCTTCCCATTGAAATGTAACATTTAGTCTTTCACTAGTGAGCAATGCACAACGTGCATGTTTTTAACAGCTTTGGCAAAGCCAGATTAATTCAGTATGTCCTCCAGCTTTTTCCAAAGACATATTTTTATTTCTCTGAAAGTATGGATCATGATTTTTTTTTTTTTTTTTTTGTTCAAGTACTTATTTTGGACTCCATCATTGCCTTTCACTATTTGGATTTCAATGAAACTGTTAAGTTTGTCAAATACAGTGTGGTCAGCTGTCATCCAGATATTTTAGTTTTCACTTGGTGTGCAGTTTCCCCTTTGGTTTTCTTGGCCACTGATTTGTTCCACAGAGGTCTCAGCTTTCCAAGGTGAGGTCTTTGTCACCTTGAGTTCAGTAGAAGCAATGTGACTAAACACCTTGGAAATCTTGGCCTCTGGGTTTTGATGAGAAAGCACACAGAGCTCCATCAGGCAGAGGCTCGGGTGTGGGAGGAGAGGCATCTGAAGGAGCTTGGCATAACTGCTCTTCTGCAGACTTGAGCAATGTCTCAGTTCTAAGCAGATGGTTAAGAGATGCTTTCAGCACTTGGAAATGCTTTAGTTTGCATGTTGAAACTGTTTTTGTATTGTGCATTTGTTCTTGTGTTAAAATCTATGTGTGGAAGTACTCTGTGCTCCTGTCTGGTTGTAGATTGTATTAGAATGTCAACATCCATATGAAGCCCCCAGGAATACAATAAAGAAAGTATGGTTATATATTCAAGAGGCATTGGCAGAGAGGTTTAGTTTTGGCAGAAGACATATGGCTCTTTCAGCTTTAAAATACTGTATTAACTTTTGAATTATACGGAAAATACAGAGCTTTTGGAATCTAAAATATTTGCAGTGTAACTTAAAACACTTCCATAAAGGTGGCCATGTGTTTTACCAGTGATGTGGGCGGGCTGGCACTCAGGTGAGTTTAGCTGCTGGACTCTTTCAGAGGTTTCAGGCTTCATCCTCACTGAGCTGCAAGAAATTGGTGAAATCAATTCTATCTTCCATGAACAGGCAGGATGAGCTGGTTCACTGTACAAATTGATCAGTAAATCTGTAGAAGAATACATGACATCCAGTAGAGGAGTTAGTGGTTCTGTGGAGGCTGAATTAAAGTTGCTGATATATAATTACATTATTTCCAGATTTTTTTTGTTGTTCATATTTATAAAATAAGTGTTTTATTTTTCTTTGTGTGATTTTTATTTTTTTTTTTTACTACTTTATGTAATTGGAACAAAATCTGTGGAGAAAGTCATTAGCACTGTTCTGTAATAGAAAAAGAACAAAATTTTCCTCAAATGATATACCAGCTGAAGTAAACCCCATCAGTTTAAAGGAATCTCTGTCATCTTGCATCCTTGATTTATTAACTTCTGAAGGTGATCACTGGATAGCATAGTTTTCTTTTATGCTAACAGGTGAAAGGTGTGGGACCGGTCACGTCCAGCACAACAGTTTTTCAACCATGACACTAGCTGTAGGTGTTTATGAACAAAATTGAGTTACTGATGTTTTTCCTGCAAGTCATAATGAACTTTAATACAACTACAAATATTGTGCTTTCCCTTTCCTATTCTCTCTCTGTTTATCTTCTATTCATAAAGATGCCTTCATTTTATTCCAGATGGATTCAGTTGCTCTCTAAGGGCTCTTATTATGGATGATCTTGGTGGTATGCTTGCAGGAATTTAGTAACAGATATAGAAGGGGTCCAGACAGTGACATATTCCAGATTTGTGGTCCATCTGCAGCACTGAAGAATAGGGAGGACTGGGGCGTTTCACTTTTTTTTCCACGATTATGAGTTCACACCTAAGTTTTCCATGCTCCTGTGTTGTAAACACTATTTAACAGCTATGCTGAGTGATTTGAAGCACTGGCTTTTCATTTCATCTCATGCATATCACCTGGTTTTTCCATGATTAGATTTCTTCTCTATCTCATATGTCACTTTTTTTTTTTTTTTTTTTTTTTTCCCCACCACGGCATGACATTGCCCNTTCTCCCTACAGCGGCATGACATTGCACCTTCTCTCATATGTAGGTTGAATTCCTACACAGCTTATGGAAATTACTTTCAAATACTTGGTTTATACTTTGGGAAGGCTAAAGTATGTAAGTTGTGAATTGACTCAGGAATAGTTTGCATTCCTCTTTAATTCAACTTAAATTTTTGTTTTTGGACTGTTCTGCATCCCAAGAGCTCCTTTTGTTCAGGTGTCAGCACCATTCAGCAGTTGCTTTTCTCTTTTCATGGGAGGAGATGGGAAAAGTTGCTCTGCCTTTTTTTTAATCCGAAGCTGTTGGAAGAGGCAGATCTACGGGGGGCTGGTGGACTTCGGGCTGAGGAGTGAAAAGCTCACAAGATGGCAATCAAGCTCTGGTTGTTTGAACTGCTTTCTCTGTGGGAACTTGTGGATGGCACCTCAGATGGCATCCAGTACAGTTTGATCTCTGAACGGTCTGTGTCTGTGAGGTTTAGGCTTTGTGTCTGAGGATGTGATGAGAAAACTCATGCTCTGTGTTATCTAAAACTTAATCATTTGCCTAAAATATGAAGAGCTGTAACACCAACTCCTATATTCCAAGGGTGGTGAATTAGTTCCAACAGGGAGAAAAGAGAAAGCAACAAGTAGAGGGAGTATACAGGTTGTGTTGCAATACTGGCAAAACGTTTATGGAGCTGCGCCTGATCCTACGCAACTGCTGAAAATAGTTAGCAGGCCGTAAGGAACAGAACGCATAATGTGTGCAGCGTTCTGGGGGTGTCTGCAAGACACTGTGTGAAAGTACGCTACCTGGCTGTTGCTTTGTCACAGTAAATAAAGAAACATCTGTGGTTTGGTCTGACTACATACTTTTTAGATTTGGTGTTCATGGACCATATATTGTGTGTAGTATGACAACCTATTCCAAAACTGTCAGTCTTCATCACTTTTGCCAAGGATTTACATTAAAAAGTTATAGTGTAGGCTTTCATACACCCTTATTGCTTCATCAGAATAGGACAAAGCAGGAAGAAAGTATTCTTCATTTGTAAGCAAAGTCTGCATGTATTGTACAATAATTTTGTGAAGGTGAATGTGTATGAAAATATAGCAAAAGCTATATTTTATGAAACTCTTGTGTGGTGTAACTATTTTTTCTTTAGCTATACTTATTTTAGGTAAGTGTATATATTACAAGAGGGACAGTTCATAGAACTGCAGAAATAGTACTTAAGGTTTACAATACGTGAACGAGCAACTATTTCATTTTTTAAACTATCATAAATATTTAATATAAAAATACAGATCCATGTTTTCTCAAGGACTTTGTGCAGAGTATTACCTGATATGAATTTTCTGCTGTATTACAGAAAAAAAACCCTAACTCCCTATGAACCCTGCTTAAGACAAAATAGTTACTAAATAAATAAAATATAAAATTGCTGCCAACTACAGGTCAACTACTTTATTTTTGATTCTGAAAAGAAAGGATAATTTTTTCTTTTTTAAATCAACTGTGAGTTTGTATACACTATTATTTGGCAACCCTGTTAGAAATGCAAAAACAGAATGCCATCTCTACCCTACTAATTTTGTCATTTTATACTTGGCAAAAAACCTAGCTTTTCCATATTTTATTTTGGTACATATGTACACTCTGTTTAATTCAGTTATTTTTTTTGCTAGTAGCTTGGAGTTGTTGGTGTTGGCAAAGCTTTAGAGGAAAAATACTTAATATTGCAATTACAGTCAAAGAGGTAACAGTGTTAACACATTCAACACGTTTTTTTCCATCTCACTTCTATCTCCTCCCCCATTTCTTTTTTTAATAACATTCCAGCTGCTTAGATTACAATATACTAGTTCTCTTTCTGTAGTAACTTGAAGAAAAAGTCCCTCTGAAAGGAGCAGTATGTAACATGGATGACTGCACACTTCAGGATGATACCCACAGTTCTTGAGGAGGCAAGTCAGTTATGACTCAAGGTTGGCAAGCTGCTAGCTTAGCAGATACCTTTTGTCTTTTAGGGGCCTTAGATTCCCCACTGTGTTGACAGCCGTCTAAACAGTAATTTCTACAAGTTCAAAAGAAGTATGATGTCTGTCTAGCACTTACTTCTATCCTCCAGGTGATTTTTAGTGTTCCTTTTGTACTATTGGTCCTACTTCCCATGTCTGGGAAAGATAAGTTTGAAATTCGGAAGCGCTGATGAATTGTCTATGTAGCTTGGTTTCATAGCTTTGCAAAAATAAAAAAAAAGTTACTTTTAGGAGTGATTCAAGTTTTACTTTCATTTGTAGATGGACTTTGTATAACTGTGACACATATTAAAAAATAACTTGGGGAGGAAACAATTTTTTTATAGTCATCAATTGAGTGGGACTCAAATTCTAAACAAGAAAGAGAACACATTTGGAATTTCCTTAAAGATGATTTAATTTCTGCTACTGGAAATAGTTTAACAAGTGTTACCTGACTGGATCTTCTTTGTTTCTGCACAGAGTAGATGAGAGTTAGATGTAAATCCTGAAACTGCCCTTGATTTACAGTCAGCTGCTCAGGATTTACAGTCACTTAGGGCTGTACCAGATGGGTGATGGTGTTTACTGCCTACAGATATTTCCTTTGTAAACATGCTATCGTAGTACTGAACCAATATTTTTCCAATATTCATATGGTGAATGCAATTTTTATCTTGTATATTTTGTTTGTTAATGCTGTGGTATTTAATGAAAATAAATCTTCTGAAATCCTCAGTGATTAACATTTTGAGGGAGGTCGCTTTTAACATACCTTAAACTCCTGCTGCTGGGTGGGCTTTTTGTGTTCATCAGTTGTAAGAAAGCTTGCCTTACAAGACAAGCACAGAAGAATTGATTGTCATAAGTATAGTGCTGCAATGTATCACTGACTTTCTGTTAACTGCTTTACTGTGAGTGAGGGATAGAAGTCGATGAGATGTAGTACTGGAACGTCAGGGGATGTATGTTTTTTAAGCTGTAAAGATGCCATTTCATGTAACATAGCATTCATTTGTGAACGAAAATCGTTAAATAAATTACCTATACAACGTTTGATAGATTTTACTGAATAAAATTAGATTTCACTACCTGATGAAGATTCATGAAAATTGATACCTTTTATTAGAAATCAGGTGATGAAATTACAGTATGGAGCAGAAAGGACACTATGAAATGTTGGCCTAGCCAGATTTGGTAGTCTTCATACGTAAGATGGGAATCCCTGGAATTAGCCATGGACAAAGATGCTAGCTTGTGGTAAGCACAGAAAGCATTTATACAAATATTTGTTGTCCTAAAGGTTCTTGTTACTTGAAAAATATTCCAGAATTCAGAGAAAAAAAGTGCATGCACACTGAAAGTAAGAGCAGAATTTAGAACCTGCTTGCCTATTTCAGTGTTGTGCTGCTTGAGATGCAGATTCATTCGTGGTACAGTAATTGACAGGAAAATTTAGGAAATTTATAAGAAAATTTGTCACTGCTGAAGCCATGAATTATACTCAGGTCAACCCCAGAACTTGAGCAAACTTCTAGCTCTAAGTTTCATAAATACTCATCATAGCAGGCTGTGCTGAAGTAGTTTGACTGAGCATTTAGGCCTGTGCAGTGCACACTGCTTTTTTTGGTATCTCTGTGTCATATTACTTGTATTCTTGAAAGTCTTGCAGATTTTACTGTTCTAGTCAGTATTTTTATTTTTTGCTTTGTGTTGCCAGAGTTTCCTATGCCTTCCCTGAGCTTTTTGATCATGTTCTGCAGGTCCTGCTCCGACAGCAGCTCTTGCTTTTCAATCTGCTGTCAGTGTCCATTAATATGGTGCCGGGGGGTTCCTGCACAGCTCAGGGCTGCCCTGTAGCTTTCAGTGTGTTTCAGATTCATTTATTTCCCCAAGCGTTGCCATCCATGCTGAGGAATAGCTAAATCTGAAAGTAAATTATTGAAAAAGTGAGAGCCTGGCTCCATTGATAATCCGAAATGTTCTGCTATTGAAGTCTGTGGTGCTGGGATTTTACTTTTTTTTTTTTTTTTCCTGAACCTCTATTCCAGCTGATTGTATTATACCACTTCTTTATATTATATGGTAAGTTTCCAAAATATGAACTGGATGTTCCTTTCTGCTGTATTTTTTAAGATCTTTAAAAATGAAAAGCTTTAGACCTGAATTTCTCAAGAAGCAACTCACATGTCTCCCTAACCATGTATTTACATGAATCCAGGAAAGAGTTAAAGGAAAGAATAAGAGAATTATAGGGTAGGAAAAATATTACTAACAGAGGACACCAAGACTCTGACCTGTGCCCTGGAGCCAGTTACTGTTAGAATATTTAATGCAGTCCCTAACCTTAACTTTTGTGAGCAGCCCCAGATCAGAATCTCTGCAGACAGATATCAAATGCCACACTGGCAACAGCACAGTGCTGGGTGATGTGGGTCTGGTTGTTCATTTTCTCATAAACATGAACTTGTAGTTAGCTGGCATACATGGAGCAACCTTCTTTTTTTACTTCAAATAAGAAATACAGATGCGTGAATTAAATAAAAAACAAATCCCTCAAACATCAGAGGACAAAGATGGAAAATATTTTCCAAAACAAATGTATTGCAGGCAGATTATCTGCTGTTCATATAGCAGGGTAGGTGACAGAGAATTCTGTCTTCAAAGTTGGTTCAGAGGAATTGTCAAATATCCCTCGCCCACTTCATTGCCTTAGTTC
Organism: Odontophorus gujanensis; assembly: GCA_013399175.1. NCBI lineage: Eukaryota > Metazoa > Chordata > Aves > Galliformes > Odontophoridae > Odontophorus > Odontophorus gujanensis. The sequence goes on from VXAB01000272.1 coordinate 65,656, forward strand.
TACAGAAACAAAGCTGTATTACTCACTACCTAGATTATTTGTCATCCAAAATCCTTTATAATCTTACACAGATAAATAATCCTGAACAGAATGTTCAAAACAAAAAAGAAAACCCATGGAAATCCCAGAGCTTCAGAGCAAGAATTTCAAAGCAAGAAGTCAGCTGTGGGGAAGGTTTCCCTGCTGCTGTTGCTTTCTTTGTCACTGCACATCTTACATTTCTTTATCTACAAGGGCATGGTTTCAACGTAAGGAGTGGAAGGCAGTCCCATGAGTCTTCAAACTTGGTGGTGAAGTGCCAGCCTACACACAGCCTGGCTGAGGAGAGTTTAATATCTGGTCTCATCCTGAGTAAATTATTTCATCTAATTTCTCTTATTGGAAAGTTAATTGGTGATTTGTGTTTCTCCTCTGTGTTTTTGTGCTGAATTCAATTGTATTTGTGGATATGGGCTCAGATCATGATTAACAAATTGAGCCCTTAAAGGTCTAAGAAGGAACTTGCTTGCCTGTTAAGAGTTTTTATGAGCTTGGGTTGCATCCAAACTACTACATCATCATCCACTATTCTGCTGTAGTTTGAAACACTTTGAGTACATTATACTGAAATGCTAGTTGTAAAAGCAGTCCATGTGTTTTTTGTAATCGTTCTAATACTGATTTAATTTTTTGTTAATTTTGTTTGTTTGTTTCAGCCTGTATTACTGCAGCTGATATCAAGTGGTTTTCTTTTTTCAATTCCCTTTCTTTTTCTGAAATGCCTTGTCATCTAGAATTGACTTTAATTTGAAGAAAAGTTGTTACAAACAAAAATTAGGAGCGCACAGATATAGGCTAATGTAGCATGCACTGATGATAATTGGTATTCTGAAAAGATTTGATGGATGTTATTCTTAGAAAAATGGAAATAATTTCCATTTGTGGAGCTTGTGGATATTCTCTGTTTGAAAGATACCACAATTTGTATCTTGTGGATAATTTACAAATGGATACTCTAAGAGAAGAGATAACTTGGCAGAAATCTAGTTAAATGTTGTAATTTTGTAATTCTGCAACTGAACAGTTAACATTACAGTTAAAAAATATACTCAAAACATTCTTAGTCATATCTTAGATCAGAATGAGCAAGAATGAGGCATGAACATATTACTTTCAGAGTAGGCTTGAATTTATCTCAAGCTTTGAATCTGACCTTTTTAAGAGCCGGAAAAACTGAATCTTTATCCCATTATCTCTCAGAACATGATTCTTATTCCTTTTGTTGGTTTGAAAGTGTGGAAAAGCTGATGAAAGCCTTACAAGTAAACAATTAGGTGGGAAAATTTCTATGATTAGTCATTTGAAAAGCTGGGAGACATTCAGGTAACTTCCTGAATTCTTGAAGGTTTTGCTGTTACTGTTTTCAAATCTCAAAAGTGAAGGAGTTTTCTCATAGAAACAGAAATTGAGTTGGGATTTAATTTATTTATCAAGCTGTGCGGCTGAAGCTAGCGATACAGTACATAGCAGAAACACCATACTGTGTATGCTGATTTGTTCTGGACCTCCTTGTATAGGTCTTTATGCAGGATTAATCCTAATAGCATTAGCGTGGTAAGACATATTGCTAAGTAGACTTAAACTACTAACAAAGACTTAAAACAAACAAAAAAATCCTTTGGACACTGCTATTAAATAGCTGGCATGACATCAACCTCTTTAACCAATTCTCTGCTTTTCTCAGACATCATCTCAGACAAAGGGAAACTGAGCAATGGATTCCCAGGAACTGCAATATTGCCATGAGCTTTTTGAATTAAAGACTCTTGCCACCCATTTATTCACCCTTATTCAGACCACTCTGATGAGATGCGATATAGTCTTAATCTGATAGTTAAGAAGCGGATTTGATCATTTTAAAACTATTTAACAAGTCTTCTCTTTTGGACAGAATTATGCAATGTTACAATGCATAGTTTTCAGATAATAGTGTTCAGATAATGTCTTAAATACTGATATTTTTAGCGATTCTGAATATACTGTATCAGTAAGCTTAAAACAAAAGTGAATGCTGAAGATAGAATTTAAATTTAATACAGAAGTTTTTAGAATCAAACCACTAAAAAATGTCTTTCTGGTTGATAAACCATGTAGGTGGCTTCATAAATTAGCTATAGTTAAAATTATGAACCCAAGCAGCGTGCTTTGTTAATCTAATTTTGCTAAATGGTTCTTTTTTAAATCACAGTAATACATTGTGATAAATAGTTAATACAATCAATGTATAGGACGATTTCAACATCAGCAGTTTTTTCATTTCAGAACTAGAGGTCTAGAGGTCCTTTCCAACCCCTACAATTCTGTGATTCTATGTTCAAGTATGAATACTGATATAACCAGTATACACTGTAATTTGAAGCATATCAAAACACCACTGGTTCAAGATGAAGAATACCTTTTCCACTTGAAATGGAAGTACTGTTTCTAAAATTAGTAGTGACCTTAAATACATCAGTGCCTCAGTGATTTGTTCTGCTTGTTGAGATACCTGTGAGCTTCTGAATACTGATTGTGGAACCTACCATTTCATTTGCAGGAAATAAAAGCTGATGTAGGATGGGGACAAGGTATGCTTTCATATGCTTCATATGAGAGCATATGAGAATAAAAAGGAGTATAATTTCTCTGCTGCTGTTACCAAGAGAGTCTGAAGGCTGTGTTTGTGACACCTGCTCTAGTGTCACATGCAGATTTCACACGGGTTTTGGCAAAAACCCACACGAGTTGGCTCCCACTCTGTGCTCTCCACTTTAAGGGGATGAGTACAGGTGGTTGCTGTGGCTGTACTACCAGAGTCACGGTATGTAAGCATGATAAAAAGCAGCGCTATGAAAGTTTATGGGAAAGCTTTTGTCATTCGACATTTTCCTGGCATCATGTTTGAATTGTGTGTGTGGCAATGGCTTTTTTTAAGGGGCAAGGATTCTGTCATCTACAGGAGTTTTCTCTGGATTTCTGAGAGGCTGCTTTTCCATTTTTATTTATTTATTTATTTATTTTGTTCCTTCCTGAAATCCTCCTTGTATATCTGCAGATCCAGGCTGTGAGGTGGCTCATTGCCTTCTCCATCTGTCCATTTCTGCTTTCCAAATGGGGCTCATGACCCTCCTGATGGTCACTCTGATTTTTGTTTTTCTCTTCTATATGAACAAGGAAGGGTAAGATAGAAGAGGTGAAATAAGCATGGGGCTTTTCCCCCTCTTTATGGAATTATCTTTCTGTCCCAGGGATTAACATTGAGCTGATACCATTTGCTTCATGCAAGTGCTGATTCCATTTTGTGTCCTCTAAGTAATGTCTAGTTCTGTCCCCCTGCGTATTACTGGAGCTGTGACTAAGCCAGGCATGTGGGAACCTCCAGTCTGAAAAGGAAGATGGGCAGTTGCTCTTGCAGCACACACAACATTCCCCTTTTTGTATGTGCTGAAGGACACCTTTCCCAGGTAGCACTGATTTCTGAGGCCAGAGTCTTGGTAGGCTTGGGAGGACTTAGATGTACTGACAAGGGAATCGGCTGGATGATGTCATGACTAGGTTTTTTTTTCTTTGTTTTTTCTTGTTTTCAGTGATGTGGGCTAGCCTAGACAAGTGGCTAATGGGTGGGAATATATTTCACCTTAAATTTTTAAACTTGCCATGATGTTAATCCTCCATCTACCAGATAAAAATTAAAACCACACACTCCATGGAAATAAAACTTGTAAACAGAAAACAAATCTTTATAACTTTGATTACAAAGACAATATGTATTTTCAAAGCACAGAAATTTTCTGATGGAGCTGTAGAGACCGAATTAGTTTCTGAAGGAACACATTAGAGATAATCTTGAGTTTGACCATGGAAATGTTTGATACAGAATATCCTCCATCTCTGAACTCTTTCTTATATACCGATTAGTCCTTCTGTAGAAATTAGTCTACCATGCTTTTTTTGTTTTACCCTTGAAATGTTAGAGGCAAAAGTGGATTAATGGACAGACCTGAGAAGTTGTGAGTGGTAACTGAATGCAGGAGTGACTCCAGTATATGTGTAAACTGAATCTTTGCTTTGACACTGAAGGTTGTTGAAATGAATTAGTAACGACCTGATTCCTTAGAGTGTTGCTGTGTCATAATAATCCTTTCTTTCAGGATGGCCTATCTACTTTTGTTATTTCTATGTTTTGGTGGTCTTTCTTATAATATAGTTTTCTGTTTAACTGTAAATTTGCAGGATACATTCATGAAAATGAATAAATCATAGTTCTGTAAATGGATTCTAAGTACAGTGAGTAGGATTTGACTATTAAAGATGTCTAAAATGCCATAGAAAATAGTAATGTTATAAATGTGTAAAAATTCAAATAAAAAAAGAGATGACTGACAGATTGCAGTTCTGAGCTATTACAAACTTTGGGAGTAGATATGATTCTTCTGTGTATAGCAGTGTTTTGACACACTTGTTATTAAAGGATTCAAGTTTCTGTACCTGAAATGGCCGTACAACCTGGCTAGATTCTTCAGGTTTCTGCACCATGATACTCCATCTGTACTAATTTTATGTAGATTTTGTGTTTCTGAAACACATTTCAATTTGTTTTGATCACATGAATATGTCAAGAAAATGGAGTTAAAGATACTTCTGTTCCCTCTTAGATCTGTTACAGAAACTCATTCATGCTGTTATTGCAATGCACTACTGATAGAATATTTTTAGAGTAAATGTTTCTAACATAGATCCAGTAAACTATGAAACATGTCTGTACACCCTAAGAAAGATTGCTGAGATGCATTTGACTTTCTGTCATGTGTAAATGTTTACCCTTTGGCTTTGTGCTTCTTTTTTAGACATTACCCAAAGCAGTCCTTCACTACAGTGGCTGATACTCCAGAAAATCTACGCCTGAAGCAACAAAGTGAATTGCAGAGTCAGGTAAATCAAATGACTCTTCTGTTTCATAAGTATTAGATTACTAGCACCACTCTGTAGTTTTTCTAAATAGTGTTAATATTTCTTCATACTGAGCTGAAGTAGCATTCTAATTGGAAGAAATATTTTTAGGTCAGAGTAACATTACAAAACTCAGGGTTTTATGTCTGATCTCATAAATGTAATCATACGGTTGTAACTCCAGTGACATTACTGAAGTCATTAATTTTCAACTGTATGCTAAGTACCTTTTTAAATAGTTTTTAAAGTTTGAAATCTAATAGCTGAATCCAGAGAGATTGTTTACCTTAGGTGAATGTAATTTTTAGCTTGCATCAAACTTCAAAGCTGTGTGATTACAGAGAATTTATTTGTCATTAGCAAACATTTAGGAGATCTGTCAAAACTGACCTGGCTGAATGATCCATTTATAAATCTAGTACGTCCTGGTGAGCTCAGATATGGTTTATTATGTAAACCAGATGTGAGAAAAAATTTCTGTCAAAACTTACCTATGTTAACAGGACACTGAAATTAAAAGGGTAAAGAGAAAAGTGAAAAATAAAAAAAGGAGATAAAGACATATTGACCCAAACATTGTATTTACTTACTAGTATTATGTAGTAGGTTTAATACTGTTTTTAATGATATTCATTCCTTAATATTTGGCCTTCCCCCTCTAAAATATCAGTTTTGTATCATTTGATTTTATGCAATATTGGAAATTATCCTGGCTGTGTGACACAACTGGGGATATTTATATCCCCAACTGTATCTTGTGAAAGTTGGCTTTCTATTACAGTTTTATTCTGAGTTTAGTTGCAATTTCTCATTATAAATTGATAATTTATAAAATTAAATTCTCATTATAAATTGACAGTTTTATAGTAATCACTGACAGTTAACATAATGAAGCCTGGAGCACAAGTTAGACAGGAGGCATTAAGGGCTTTTCTGTTTGGGAACCTCTTTGTAGGTTAATGGGTGAAATCAAAGGAAAGCTAAAAAGAAAGACCAGCACAGACATTTGGCATAAAGTGTCCATTAAAAAAAAATTCCTTTTTTTCGTTATGGCTGTTCTTAAAGCTCAAAGAAATTATTTCATGCTGAAATTCTACCAGGAGGAAAGAGGGGAGTTCTCTAGTCCAGTGTTCTGTGTACCATAGTTAATATCGTGTTAACAGGAGTTAACAGGAATGTGTTAGCAATATTTTGTAAAAGTCTGCTTAAAATAATACAAATTTTGAGTACGCTCTTTTCCTCTTCTTTGAAGAAAAAATATTGGATTCAGGACAATAATTCATTTTTTCTACTCTTTCTGACAATTTTTCACTGGAAGTTCAAACATTCTGCATAGCAAGCACAGTGATGTAGCAGTCAGAGTTGATGGTTTGCCTGGGTTCTGGGAAATCCAGAGGGGTCGTTCCTATTTCAAAAGACAGTGCATATCACTTTACCCATTGCGGGCTGTGTCTTGAACTTTTTATTTGATGGGGAATTCACATGTCACCATGGACTCCATTTTGACCCTGGGTGACACCACATCCCTTCACCAGTCCAGGAAATTGTCACCTTCAGCCCCATTTTGTTTCAATAGGTCCTGACCAATTTACTTATAGTGTTCTTTTTGTTCCTGTGTGAGCACTCATGAGACCTACCTGGTGCAAATTTTGTGATATTCTGTTGTTGCCACCATCATTTCCAACACACTGAAGCTGATTTCAGCTGCATACACAGTTTCCTGATTGTAATCTACTGATTTGTGTGAATGAACTGATTGTGATGCTTTTCATTTCGTGGTGTGACAGCTGTGCAGGGTCATTTGGAATGTAGTTTGTCATTCATGTAGCTGTCACCACTGCTGAAATGTATCACCCCACTGCCTCACTATACTCACATCCACTGTTGTGTCTCCATAAATGTTCAGCAAGTGTCAATGGATGTCAGTGGGTGCAACTTTCTGTGCATGGAGGAACTGAATTAGACAGCTTTGTTTCATATGTGCTTCCATGCCAGATGCCATTCTTTCAGACTGTTTCTCTTCTGTCATCTGTCACACAGCAACAAAATTTAACAGAATATTTGTGGGAAGATTCCACTTCTAGTGTTGTACCACCAACATCTGCCTCCTGGGCCAATATAATGAAATAGGAGGCATTACTTTTGGAGCAGCCTTCATACAGTGGCAAAAATTTAGCTACTTGTAAGAAAAGTCATAACATTTTTTTAAAATGCTAATTCACTTCATTGTTGTTTCACAATGTTTTAATGCTGAAATAAAGATTTCAGGGGTCTTCTGTAATCTAGTAAGTGTGTACATGGTTCAAGGAGAACATTTCCTATCAAACCTAAGCTGGTTGGATAGAATCCCATTAGTATTACCTCCAGTATTCATCAGAGCTTCTTGAATCTTCTGCCAGTACAGTGATAATTTGGGACAGAATCAGTTCTGTTAGGTAATGTAAAAAGTTATGTTAACTTCTCATTAAAATAAAAGCCTTTCTACAGTAATAGCTGCTATCTAAGTTCTAAGTAAACATCTTTAATGCTTTTAGTTCTGAAAAGGCACAACTCTGCATTTAGCTGTGGGACTCCAAGCATCTTTTAAAAAATCCATAGATTAGAACTATTGTTTATCCTAACTAGCAAAGAAGGAGGAATTGGTAAAGAAAGCACCATTAAATCTTGTACAACCTGAAAGACGTGTGCTTTTGTAAATGTGTTGTTTTGATTTTCATTTAAACAGCAGTTGACAACATTTTAAGCTGAAGTGCTGGGTCCTCTATCAAGAATCCATTAAGGTCAGCATCAGGTGCCAACCTGTCATGTTGGCATAACAAGACAAGAGCAAAACAAACAAAACCAAAATACTGTTCTCTAGAGGAGTCAATAGAAAATGAATTGCTCTTTAGTACACTTGAGAAATTATGTTGTTAAGAAGTCAAAAGGCAACATTTAAAAGCTTTCCAGGGAATGTTTTCCTTCTGTGCAATATAATTTCATAGTTTTTGCTTCCGTGGGCTTTCATTCTGTAAGTTCATTCTGTATCACTGTAGTTCCATTTCTCTTGCTTTGCACATTAGGAGAGGCTGGAAGTTTGCTTTCCATTTAGTAAAACTCCCCATTTTGGAATGTCTTCTCTCTGATGAAAAATTATGTTTTAAGATCTTTTGTCATCTAAATAATGAACAGTGTTTCAAACAACATTTTTCTTCATGCCTCTCTGAAGAAAAATCCCTACCTTTTAATTTCTTGATTTCCTTCATTTCACAGATATTTTCTCTGTGGACTTACAATATGCTCATCTCAGACATTTCCTCTCAGCTGTGTTTACTTGGGAACCACGTTTGTGTACCTTCTTTGGCTTTCCTTTGCTACTGCTCTCTCTAACAGTGTAAACTGCTCTACAGTCTTTAGTTCTTGCCTGTGGCAGTGTTGTGCAGATCAAATGTAGTATTTCCCGTTCAACTTGCTGGAACAGAGATGTTTTGCAACAGTTCTTGGTGGGGAGGATATTGAACTAACAGATCAGAGGGAAGGCTAAGGCTTAAGGTAGATTCTCATACTCCAACACTGGGAAAATCAACTTTCAGTTAAGTCTTGCGGAACTTGATGTAAAATCACAGGTGTCATCTACTGCCCCCTTGTCTTGATCTCCAGTCACAGAATGAGATTGCTTCTGTGGAAACTCCTAGCGTATTTTTTCCATCTGGCAGAAAACATCCCTTACGATAAAGCAACCTTACTTGTGCAACCTGCTGCTTACTGCTTTGAGCGGGGTGATGGGTTTGATGTTCCTCAGCAGTGCCATTCTGTCTCAACTGTTCTCCTGTTCTATGATTTCTCTCTGTCCTTTCCTTCCTTGGTTCTTTTCTGTCATTTCATTTATATCTTCTTTTTTCATGCCTTACTCTCTAAGTCACCCTTGTTCCAACAGTATGTGCTAGCAAACTTCCAGGCTGATGTTTTTATTAATTGTTTTTCCTGATTTTTCAAATGTCTGTTCAATGTATATGCTTTTATGAAATCTCTAGAATATGCTGCCACAGAGGAACAAAATGCTGAATAGATTACTAAAGCAATGGATTTCCTGGGGTGCTCTGAATGAGCTGATGGGAAAATGTCATGGAGAATGCAGCCATTGGAGCTAGAGGCAAAGATAAAAATATCCTCCTGTCACGCTCCAATATAAAGGAGGGAGATGAAGTTCTTTGATTATGTGTACACCCGGCGTGAGATTAAGAAGCAACGGTTCAAATGTTGGTCCGACCAGTTTATTACCNCGAGGTTTCTGATGAAAGAACACCAACTCTCATCGTGGTCGATCCCTCTTTTATCCTCCATTTCTCTTGCTTACGTGACAAATCCCGTGCTAGTGTGTCAGGCAAGTGTCTCCTGAGATGGCTATCTCCCCACGGCGATGAGTACCACACAAAAGAGTGTTAAGCGGCCACTGAGCTGCAGCTTCTCTCTCTTTCGTTGCCCCACGACATGCCCATCTGCTTGTCCCTTAGACAAAGGATTTTGCAACCCTTGCCCAGGACTTGCTTGGACATGTTCGGACATGTTCATCAGCAAACTTTGAGGCAATGGTATAAAATAATAGTCTCTTACACATCCTTTAGCTAAGTATATGAAGGGGAAATATAGCATAGCAAGCAGAGAGGCCTGGTTGTAGCTATACAGGTGATTTTGTAAGTTGTGCTAGATGACCTTGGAACAGACTTTAAAGATAGGATTTTTCCAGATAGCCTTCAAGTGCAGATTTATTTTATCAGCTTTTCCCTAAAGATTTCCAAGGATTTTGAACCCAGTATACCATATATGTATGTATGAAGAGAGAACAGAGAACAATCTTCTCTTCCTGCTGTTGCTTGTGAGTGGCATGTCATGAGTCCTGGACTAGTTGGTTGGCTTTGTGTGTTACAATAACCCCGAAGTTCTCCAGCAGTGCCCTGTGTGCCCCTGCACAGCAGCATTTTGTCGATCAGGCTCACCTACTACATGTGCTTTTCTCAACTTGCTGTTCATCTTCTCTGAAGACTATTTAAACGACTAGTGCTGTCTGTGTGAGTCAAAGTCATAAGAAATGTTCTTGCCATGAATAATACAAAACTGGAGATGAGTACAGTGAGGAGAATGGATTTCTGTCTTCTGGGAAAATGGGTGTCACCTTTTCTGATTGTTATCTTGCTGGACACATGAGGGATTCTGTCTATTGCCTGTCTGTTCTGGACTGGCTCCTGTTACAGAGGATACTGGCTAGCGCTGCTCTTATAGCTACTATGTTTCTGCTATTTTTTGTGCGCTTGTGGATATTAGACAAGCTGTAAGATTCAGAATGTGACAGCAGTGCTTCATCTTCTTTCCTGTTTGCTGCTCCTCACTATTACAGAGGCTAAACCAGAAAGTGAAGATGAGCAAGTTGCAACTCTGTGGTCAAGAGACACCATAACACAAAGCAAAGACACCAACCAGTGCGTAGTACTAAAACGCCTGATAAACAGATTGGGAGCAGAGAGGGAGTTTTTTTCTGTGGAATGTATTGACTTATTTTTCTGTTTCTGACACATCTGTTGTGTCCTGAAGTTCTTTTGATTTCACAGGTGGAATTACATATATTTGGATGAGATACAAGATATGATTATAGACTTAATGAAGTAGAGAAGCATGGTTTGCTTAAAAGTTAAGTTGTTAAGAGTTAAATTTGTTGATTCCTGTCCTGAATGCATATCCTACAGTTTTGTTTTCTTTTTTTTTGGTACATTTTTTTCCTGATATCTTTGGCTTGCGTAAGTAAACAATATTTTTTAAATAACTTCAAGTGGCAATTTGCTGATCAGTGTAAACTTAAGTTGCTTATAACTGCTTATAGCCAAAATAACTTTTATTACAATGTTGAGGGCTGACTGTTGTTTAGTTCTTTTTGTGCTACATAATGACTTGAAAATCAGTATGATGAGCAGTATGGATAAAACCAGTAATTTTTTCTTCAGAACCAATCTTATTGCGTATATAAGTGTCCTAGCACAACTACAGGCTTCATTGCATATGCAAAACAACTCCTTTAGACCAATTCTTTTGCAGCATTTTGTCATTTGTCTGCAAAAATAATCATGGAAAGAACACACTGGGAAGCAAGTATGAATACTTAACAAAACATTTAGACAAAACTTCAGACAGGTTCATGGGTGAATGTATGTAAAAATATCTACCTACCTTACCAAAATTTTTTACTATTGATTTGATGATACAAAAATAAGTGCCAGCAGTGGTTGTGGGACTTTTATTTTTTTACATTGGTACTTGACCAATATTCTTAGTGATTTGAAAAGCTGATATAATTTGGTAGGGGAAAAGCAGAGCTTAAACTATATTTAAAGAAGAATGATAGCGTTTGCAGAGACTCAGAAGAAAGCAGTGCAAACAATTCCTGCTGGCCACAAAATAATCAGTAGCAGGAGAAGAGTCACCTTTCCCTATGCCAAGATGCAGAAACAGTAAAGAAAATAATCATGAATAACTTGATGTAAAAAAAATGGTCACGTTTTCTCTTTCACTTCTTTTTCAGATGTGCATAATGTATAACTGTGAAAAGTGAAGAGATAATACATCTAAGTGAAATAGAGATATTTCTTATGCTAAGATGAGAGCAGAATGATCATGATTATTAAATAGAGTATTTATTGAGCAAAAACACTTCTATAGACTTTCTTATGGCATTGACTCTGTAGAGGAAATAGGACGATACCTAGTAGAAAATAGAAAGATCAGAAAATCAAAATCAGATAACCTCTAGTTATACAGTAGAAATGTTAGAAAAGAGACAAAAGAAAGCCACAGAATTTTTAGCTCTTACTTGCAATCATAGTTGAGGAATAATTAACAGAATCAACACTAGCATTGAAATTCTTGTAACTTTTTATGGGGACAATGAATAAAACTGCTAATATTAAGATGTTATCAGAATTACTATGATTAAAAAGTTATTCACTTAATCCTTTATTTTTTAATAATTTTTAAAAAATTGTTTCTTTTTTCTGAGTGAGGAGGGAATGGGCGCTCACTGAGCTTGGGCCATGCTAATGTGTGTGATTTTTTTTCATGTGCTAACAAGTTTCCCTACTGATCCTCTTGAATTTCTTTTCTGATTTTTATTTTTGGAAGCAGATCTTTTGTTAATTGTTGCTCTATGCAATTATGTTGCAGGAAATAGAATGCTGTGATTCATGTTAGTTATGTTTTTGACTCATTTTGACTGCATGGAATTTAAATTGAAATGAGGGGAGAATGCTTACATTACAGAGAATTTAAGATCAAGAACAGAACAGTTTTCATAAGTGAGTCATCCAGGGACTGCAAGGCAGATGCTGAGGGCACTTGTATACTGATACCTAGAAGAGGGACGGAAAAAAATTAGTTGTGCTGAAAAGTCCTGTGTGCTGGATTATGTACACGTTGTGACTTGTTTCCCCTTGAGTGGTCTGATTAGCACTCAAAACACATAGCACTGGATCTTGGTACTGGGTCTGTGTATTGCACGTGAAGCCAAGTGTCCAGGAAATGTTAATGCACTTGGGGTGTTTGAGGATCAGAGTCCTCCTAGCTTTGTGGAAGGGCTCTGCAGGCCAACAGGAGTGGGAAGGGTATGAGTCTGTCTGCGCTGCCCCTCAGGAGTGACCCCTTGGCTGATGCCTGCCCTGTGCTCTGCTTGGTCATGCCTCGTGTACTTGTCCTTATTCTCAGTAGGTCTTTAGCAGAGCAAGGAAATGAACTCAGCACTGTGGAGAACCGAGGTGCTGGTACTGAGCTAATTCCCTTATGCTCTCTTATTTAGCACAGCTGTTGTAAAAAGTAAGTCTGTAAATGCCAGAAAATGAGTCTACATCACCTTTTCTTTCCTCTCTGGTCTTCAGATATGTCTTCCATGAGCTGCCATGTTTAATCAAAAGGGGTCCATGTAGAGTCACTTCCTATTGATGCTGCTGCTTTTTTTTTTTTTCCCTGAAACACTTCATTCTTATTGTGATCAGCAAGGGAAAACTTGACTAGATGGGTGACTGGTCTGATCCAGTGTAGAGTAATGGTAGTAAGAATTAATAGAAGGAGCCTGCCTTTATTCACCTTATGATGGAAAAAGGAATTTTCAGGAAGATGCTTTTAGTCAGTGCACCGCTTACGAAAACTTGTTTTATTTTCTTTATGTTGCCACTGTCACCTTCCAGGATTTTCTTGGTCTTTGCCCTAGACTTCAATTTGTGTAATGGAGGGATAAATTATGTCTTTTTTTTCCTCCACAGGATGTAGTAGTGGGTGGCATATTTGATAATTTGTCAGTGGCATATGTGTAGTTTTGTTAACATCCTTTAATCCGAAGTAAAAGCTTAAGGGTTATTTTTTTTTTTTTTCCTTTCAAGTGTGGAATTGTAACATTTCTTCATAGATCAAAGCACTGGATTAACCCATTTGGCATTTTCACATTGCAACAATTAATGGATTCCATTTAGTTCCTCATTTTAGACTCATATCTTTTCAGAGGTACTGACCTGTTTCTTACCAAAGAATGAAACTAGTCGTCTGTCTTACTATAAATAACCAATTTTTCTATTCATCACTTGCAATTTCTTCATAAAATTCAGAGGCGCTGCACTAAGACTTCCTAGGGGCAAGGTTAATTTTTCTCTTCATTTTTTCATGTCCTTATTCTCATGGCCTTACATTAATGTGTTCAAAGAATATGATTAAAGGCTGTATTTGTCTTAATTGTATTGGTTCTTGAAAACGTTTTGAAGTCACTCCTTATTCCCTTGTGAAGTTATTTTCCTCAAGGAAAAGCCAATTCTGTTCCTCAGGCATTATTATTTTTTTCTGCCGATGCTAGACGCTCCACCTGTCAGTTTTGCTAGTTCAAGGAATTCTTGAATATGCTCATTGCTCAGGGTTGTGTTGATCCGCAGATATCCATGCTTCCCTTTCATGTGAGAAATCAAATTGATATCATTCACACATCCCTGAGTTTATCAGTAGATTGAGAGACCAAATTCTGCTTTAACATACCTCTAGAAATTGTCTCAAATCCATGTTTATTTCATATCTGAATATTTTATTGTGGCATGCAGTAAACTTGTTGCATGTTACCTATAGTGATGGGATGTCTAGAATTACTGAACAGGAGTTCTATGAGTGCGATTATTTGATGCAGTTTTTTTTTCTATAGGCTGCAAGCACTCCTTAGATCTATATCAGAAAAATAAAATAAAATATTGATTATCCACAGACTTCTCCCATGTGATTATCTGTCATGTATGTCTGTTTCTGAAGAGTCTTAATAAGTATGCATTTTGTTCAGCAGATACTTGCCTCTGCTAAAGCATTTTAGATTGTTAGGTGTATCTATATAACAAGTGAGAGTTGCTGATTTTCTTTACTCTTTTTTTTCCTCCCAAATGTAACACAAAAAGTCTATCCAGATGGATATTTTTGTTTCCTGCAAAATATGTTGCCATTGTGTACATTCGCAACAGATCATTACCCCTCAACTCCATTATTAATTCTGTTTTTGGTCAACTTTGGTTCTGTAGATGTCCTTAACAAAATGGCCAGCAACATTGCTTGGGGAAATCCAAACCTGGGGAGGGTGTCACACTTTTTCAATTGGAAGTGGCTGATATCTCTGTTAATGACACAAAAAGCAGTTGTAATATGCCGAGTGCAACTGTGAGAAGGAAAAGGAAGAAAGCAGCCTTAGCTTCCCTGGTGGTACAAGGCCAAAACGGCATATGGAGCAGAAATTGCATGGTTTTACCCTTATAGAATATTGGGAACTAAAAAGGAAGGAGAGTTCTTGGGCAGTCCTACCCCTTGACCCCAATAAAAAGACAAGAGTGTTCGTCAGCATTTCAGTTGGTCATTTTCCTTATGCTTAGGTTACTTATTGATGGGGCTGTTTTAGATCCAAGAAATATATTGTCCTTCTGATTTATTCTCAGATGGTACAGGGACCATTCAGAGTTCAATGATTTCTTGTAACTGCTGCCTTGCAGGATGGATTGAGGTCTATTCGGGGTGATTGTTTGTCAGGTTGTGCTATGCTTGCAGGAGATTATGTTGATTGGCTTTCAAGTGAAAGGGTCATGAAAGAAAAGAAGAAAAAGACCAGGATTAGTCTAATGTTTAACCTTGTCCAAAACAATGTGACTGGAGAAAAATACTAAATGCTTTAATTGCATCAAATGTTAGAGCTTTAAAAATATTTAGTTTTTTTTTGTTGTTTTGTTTTGTTTTTTTTTTCCCCACTTCTTGGGGGAGAAGGGGAAAGTAGAATCTTCCTGGAGCACAGTTGTTTTTTTTTAAAATAGTTTAGTAGACTGTAAATGTTGAAGGGCAAAACACATAAGCTGTTTAAATTAAATAATGCTGTTGCCTTCCGCCTCTTCTGTTACTTTTGCACTGCATGCTCAAAACATAATCCTAACTTAAAAATACTGATTTGATATTGAGGGGCAATGTGGAAATATTTTGTATTTGTATGAACTTGTAGTTCAGACTGATTTTAAATTTAAACCTTCATGTACAAATGTATCTGTTTGGTAAATGCATTTTAAATCACTTGCAAATTCAGTGAATGAAAGAAATTTTACTAGGTGAAATTAAACATCAGTATCTTTTTTTTCTTTTTCTTTTTTTTTTCAAGAAGACAAGGCAAATTGCTCCAACCAAGGGCTTAAAAGGAAATATACACATCATAGAATCATAGAATTGAATTACCCAGGTTAGAAAAGACCTTCAAGATCATCAAGTCCAACCTCAACCTAACTATAATACCCTAACTCTAAAAACCCACAGCTAAATCAAGACCTCAAGCACCACATCCAGAGGTTTTATAGAATCACACGGACAGTTTATAGAATCATAGGATGTGGATGAAGCCTTTATGTACCAGTAACTGTGCTCATTTTTGCAATATATGATGACTTAGTAATATTGTAATATAAATTATGAGTGAATGATTTGTTTACATAAACTTAAATGGGATTGCAAGGTCAGAAGAATGGTACAAATTGCTGAATCCTGCCAAGGAGAGAGCAACGAAGATAAGGTTATTGAGCAGGGGATGCTCCAGCTCCTGTCAGTAAGGCTGGGATACAGGGCTTGGTTTGATCAAAGTACGTTGTTTTGATTCCTGTAAAAGAAGGGAATCAGAAAGTAAAGTAATGGTGTACATAACACCTTATGGTGTTGGAGCAAGCACGCTGATGCTGTGCCTTGTGAACCCTGTGGCCTTTGCAACCAGCCTGCTCCTGCGATGGCTCCTAATGGAGTCAGATAAACAGTGGAGACTTATGGTGCTGTTGCTGGTCTCTCCAAGGTGACAGTTCCTACTACAATAGAAACTACTCATCCTTTTCCATCCTTTTAACTTCAACTGACTCCCTCCTTTTCCAGTGTAACATCATATCCTGTAGTCCTTAAGCCCAGCTATCTCTTGTGGCCCTTATTCCTCCTTCAGGTTAACTCTATTTGCATTCTAGGCTGCCAGGTTCTGATATGAGGTGATTTGCTGTTGTAATGCATGAGTTTGGGATCCTCTCGCTAACATGTGAACTGAGTACCCAGCAACTGGAATAGTTTGAAATGAGCAATACCAACCAGAAACAAATCTGTCACCACTGGGGACTGTCTGCAGGGTCCTTGACCAGAACCAGCAGCTGCTGAGTGAAGTGGAGGGTTGGGGAAACAAGGCCAAAAGAGAGGATGAAGGTAAAATGCTGTACTTAAGGCAGAGCCTAAGTTCAGGTTGAGTCAGACTTCTGTTTGAGCGCATGGAGAGCTGTGCTGTGTGGAACACCTGGCTGTGGTGCACACTAACTGAGTTGTTGTTAACTTAATCCATCATTGATAGATGCATATTTGTAACAGATGAAAAATCTAAACATTTTTGTACCCTTTGGGCATTGTTCTTTAAGCGTCTGAGATGTAACTGGATGGATCAGGACATCTAAAGTAAGTTGTAAGAACTGTGCGCCTAAAAAGGTCTGTTTCTATCCATTAACTATGAAGGAAGTGTCAGATGACTGTTTCAGCTAAAACATTCTAAGGTACAGTGAAATCCAATGCATTGAATCATATAAAGCTGTATCTGAGTACTAGCTGACACAATAATCAGCAAATATAGCTTTGCAGAGGGCTGTAGTCAAATGTAAGAACAAAGTATTGAAGAGAGACAGGGCATATGAGAAGTCTAGTGAAAAGCACATCTGCTATCCTGAACCAGCAAGTAGTGAAGAGCTATGCTTGTCATCTTATTTTATAGCACCCTGTAGAACATTCTTGTTCTCAAAAACATGGTTAAGGGGGGTCAACCAAAAAAGTTTTTTGCATCAAAAGCAAGCATCAAAAACTTTTCTGGTTGACGTTTTACTTCTGCTGCTTCCTCCTGTTCAGAAAGGATAGGAAGAAACTTCCTGATGACCACAGTTATTGGAGTTATTTATTTTAAATAGAAGCGTAGGATGTGCAGAAGCATGCAATTTCTACTCTCTGAGGCAAGGCTCCCACCTGCTTCTGGTGAGTTGAAAAATGGCTCTTCATAAATGTTCTTAACAGGCTTCTCTGTTTATTTTTTCTTTTAGACTATGTTTAATGGCAAGTGATTTGACATAGGCATCAATTCCTGCAGCATTAAAGTGTTTTTGATTCATTACTTCTGTCTGTTTTTAAGAAAACTGTGTTTTACTGTTTAAGAGTTTACATGCATTTGGGAGTTCTTCATTAATTTTGGTACTGAGCTCTCTGGAGCCATTTGGGTTTTATATCTCCCTGATGGATGGAGAACCTCTAGATCAGATGTACAAAGATTACAGGAACATGACTTTTGTTTTGGCAATAGTGAACAATTCTAGTGATTAACATTTTTATTTTATTACTCTTCTGAGAAACCAGGTTGTTTAATTCACTCATTATGACTCTGATCAAATTTTTGTCTTCTCTTATGAGCTTTAAATGGGTAGAAGTGTTTAAGATCTACTGCAGCGGCATTACAGAACCCAACATTACCAAAACACAAAGTGCTGACTTTAAGTGTGTCTAGCCACATAATTAGAAAAATGTAGGCTAGGTTAATATGAGAGACTAGGAATTTCGTCACATATAGTGAGAAACTGACAACTGATCACTGGGGTTACACTTATTGCTTACAAGGCTGATTTGGGAACGACTTTTTTATATGCTGGAAATTACAAATTCAAAATATTTTTTGTTTTATAAAATGGTGGCCTAGAAGTAGTAGACAGTGGAAGTTCAAAAGCTGAAGAAATGCTGAGTGCTTAGCTTTCTAAAAACAAATGGAAGAAATTTCAAGAGGGGAAAAAAGAAGACTTAAAATTGACACATTTTTGAGTTTTCGGATTTCACTCCCCAGTGTTTTGAAAATTTTTATTGAAAAATACTACAGGAAATGTTTGACTCATCTCTGCTCAAGAGTCATGGAAGGCTTAGCTCTTTGCTAAGTTGGATGAACAGCTTCCAGGTAGCTTCTCTTCTCTCCCTTTTTATATCCAATAGAATGAGAGAAAAAAAAATGACACAGTAAAACTCCCTGTTTCCCCAAACAAACCTCAAATTGAGAACTTTGAGAATTCCTCTATAAACACACCAAACTAGGCCCTTAACTTGAGCAAATTGACTTTGTCTCATTGATTTGCTTTGTCTTCCAATTTAGATGAAATTCTTTTTTTTTTTTTTTTTTTTTTTTTTTTTTTTTTTTTTTTTTTTTTTTTTTTTTTTTGTGTTGGAGAGTGTGGCTGCTTTTGCTGTCAATGAAAACTGCAGTGTTTTCAGCATGGACATTGAACTCCTTTAATAAATGTATTCATTTGATTTTAAGATCATCCATATCCTTTGTTACGGAAAACTTAATTTTGAGACAAAGCACAAGGAGAAATAACAATCTGATAAATAGATTGTATAAGACTCTCATTTAAGCATACTAAATGAAAATTAGTTTTCTCTTCTTCTAATAATTATAATGTAAAATAAATATTATCTAGTGTTGTCAAAAATTGCTTTGTCTTTGTAAATGATGTAAACCTGAAAAGTTTGCCTGGTGAGTTATTTTTATTACCTATAAATTTTGCCTCTATTAAAATGGAGAAGATTTTTTTGACTAGATTGGAGTCCTTCAGCAATACATTCATTTCTAACAAGTGCTGAAAAAATTTGGTTTTAATTTTTCGCTCACTTTCCTCTGCTTCAAAACTTTGGGTATGTCACTTAACTGTGGGAATTACATCTTGACATTTTACTAAAAGTAAAGGAAAGTAGTGCTTTGCTGCAGCTAGCTGATGGTGTAAATTTACAGTATGAACTTCTTTACCTGGTGCGGTCATAGCTAGATGCAAGGGAACTGAGAGTAGTGTGGTTGCTGCCCTGGAGTGTATCCTTAGCAAAGTGATTTTATTCAGCTGAGTAGTTTGTGTTTCAAAATATCTGTACTTAAGTATCTTGGATTTCTCTATGATACTGAATTAAGTGATGCAGATATTGGGTCTGTAAATAAATGATCTGCAAAAGCCTTCACATGAAATCACGGATAAGTGGCCAAACTCAAAATATCAGATAGGAATTTCTTTGTATTACTGGATGTATTTTACTTGAGCATTTTTTTCCAGTTGTTTGCTGAAGTAACTACAAGTCTCAGAAGTACAGAACAAAACAATTAAAGGCTATTAAATGGTAAATAATAGTTTTGTAAAGAAAAAAGAAGATGATATAGTTTTACACTGGAATACTACTTTAAAAGAATAAAGTTAGCAGGATTAAACTTAACATTTATCAATAACGCTACTTTGCAAATAAATAGACCATTTCCTTTCTGTAATCTTGAGGATGACAGCAGTAAATTATTCATCTGCAAACTCCTTACTGAATAGATGTCTGAGGTTCATTGTGCTTGCCAGGTTGATTCATGTTCCGTATGTAAATGGCTGAATGGCTGGCTGTAGTTTCTACCTTGGTAATGAGCTACAACAGCAGTGTGGAGATCTTAGATGTTGTCTGTCCAGGGGAAAAGGCAGATTTTTCACCTTGGAAAGAAAAGGTTGAGAAAATGTATTTCCTGTTTGATATTTCGTTTGAGAAAGCCGATTAGAAAGATACACGTGACTTAAATTGCTTTATATCCATTCTATCTTCCTTATCACAATTTTGTTCTTTGAAGTATGCCTCCTTTGCAGCAGAAATGAAACAAATATTAACAACTGTCTTGATCCTGATTTGGAAATAAATTGCTGTAGCATATTATTTCTGAAGGATGTTTGCTTTGTATATGTTTCAATCATCTTAGGAATGTATGCTGTTGAAAAATAGTGGTTCTGGCCCTACTTCCTCCTTGTCTCTCTTTGAATTAAATCTGACTTCTGTTACCATAGCATTGCCTGTTCATGTACCGCTCAGTCCAGTGCTGGTCATTTGTGAATATTTTCCATGCGACTGTATTACTGTAGTTGCTTTTTCCAAACTAACAACCTCTGTCCAGTATTTTTGTCTGTGTGGGGGGTGGTCAAGCAGCTGCTTTTTCACAACTGATGCAATTGCTAATATGTTTCCTATGCATGAAGGCAGACTTCTATTCAGTCCCCCTGGGGACAGTAAACATCATTTTTATCATGTTGGAACTGCAGGCTCTGTCAGCCCAGTGAAGTTGTTCTCAATTAGTATGAGGCGGTCTGGTTCAGGAGGGAATAGCTGCTCCTGTTCAAACCCATTTTTCTTTGAGCATTGCCTACACTGATTTCCAGCTGTTACTGTGAGGCTTTGGGGAACTAACGGGGTTCGTTGGGAGCATCTATCTCAAAAGTAAATGTCTGAGTCAGTGTCTCGTTGAATGACTGGAGATTCTCATGCAAAAAAAAAAACCAAAAAACAAAACCAAAAACAAAACCACACACAACAAGCAGTTAATGCTCACTTAGCTAATTATCTCTCAATGTACATGATCATCTTTTACAGTCCAGTAATTAAAGAAAATTAAGTGGACCTCACTAATTTGCATTGAGAATGGTCTATTGTCAATTACTGAATTTCATTAATTAGTGCAAATGAAAACAAGCTCTCTTACAAACTATAGGTTGAGTAACATATGCTGAACCTGATGCAATAATGCCATATTATTGTTTCACTACCAATAACATCCCTTCACAAGCAGAGGAAGTTAATACATTGTAAACTGAGAGCAGAATCTTTCTTATGATGATGTTTACACTTGGTTTATTGTGTTGAGATGACCATCCTATAGTGAATATTTTTTCTACTGAGGTTTAAAATTGCATAATGCTTCTTGAGTACCATCATCTTATTTTCTAGTAGTGAAAAAACAAACAAAATGATCCCAACCCTTTTGAAAATCAGTGCAACTGAATTATCAGCCACTGCTTGCTAACTGCTATGTTTTCAGAGCTATTACATTTTCTTCCATGAAAGTACATGGTTTTGCTTACAATTCCCTAGTGTGGATGCATTACAAGCCCAGCTCTGGCTTTCCTTTCAGAAGTCTCCTCCCTCTAATTGTGTTTATAGCACTGGAGTTAACACCATGTTTCCCAGACACCAGTTTGTGTTCTGTCTCCATTAGAGTTGTTTGACTGTAGCCCCTAGAAAGAGGGCTGTCTTGCCTGTATCCAACCTTTATATCCTCTAACCATTGCTTTAAGCGCAGTTATTGTCCAGATCCCAGTACAATACTAAAACATGGGCTAAATAGTTCCTGACACCAAAGTTTGTTAGAAATTACTTGCAAACCTAATCATTGAGAATCAAGAGACTATTTTGATGTATTGAAAATTTCTGTGTCTTTTCTCTCTCACTCAGGTGAACATCAAATTATGGTAATCCTTTCATGCTTAGCTGAGTCTGGGTGAGAAACAGTTCAAACCTTTTTGAATTAAATTAGTTAAATTTATCTCCAAAGACCTAATTCTTTTGCTGCTTTCACTTCACAGTGACCCTCTTTCACAGCTGTGCATCTTTTCAAGGCCTCTCCCACCCGTTTTGAGGTGGTAGCTGAATTCCCTTTACAGGTATCTCCCTAGTCACAGAAACATAAACAGATGAAAACCTGGATGCCTGGAACATTCCAGAACAGTTTACAGTTAAGAAGGTAGAATGGTTTATGCAGAGGTGCCAGATATATTGTTTATGACCTAACAGCAAGAATAATAATCTATAAAGATAACCTGCTTTTCACTTCAGGCTACCTTTTACTTTTCTGTTGTGATATTGAAGTTTGTTGGAAACTACCTGCAAGATGCAGGATCCAAATGCTTTAAAGTGTTCTTTGTATATAATGTAAAAAAGGGAAAGCAAGAAACTAGGGGAGATTGTACCTCTTTGCTTATATTCTGCCAGATGTCATTTTTGCTAGAGGAAGATCTACTGAAATAAAAGTGATGTTTGGTAAGCTTAAACTTGTGAGGAATGAAACATAAGATCGGGCTTTCTTTTATCCTTACTCCTTTATATTCTGAATTCTGAATCAAAGAGTTAGTTCCCCCAAGTGCCTAGACCCCATTTATTTTCATTACAAGTAGGACACCTAAATATTTAAATCAGTCCTAGGGACTCAGATGATTAAGTTGCTTCATAAGACTTAGCCTTCTAAATCATGTAATAGGTTTTTGAACAGCTTATTCAGCCCTAAGGTTGTCATTCAAAACTGAAAAAATCCAGACCAGTTCCATTAAGAACTCGTTTTTAATTATCTGATTCCATAGTTTTCATACAAGTTGGCTTCTGAATTTGGTTAATTTGAAGTAAAAAATAGTACTAATATAACTGCTATCTTCCCCCCTCCTGCCCTCCCCCCCCATTCAGATACTATCTTTGGGGTAGGTGAAGTCTTCAAATGAATGCTCCCTTCATAACTTCTGCTCTCTGCAATCCTCCCAACAATCTCTCTATAGAATAAAAAGAAGCTATACCAAATTCATATGTATGTATATTTATATGTCATAGAATCTGAGAATGGCTTGGGTTGGAAGAGACCTTAAAGCACACCCAATCCCAATGCCCTACTGTAGGCAGGGTTGCCACCCATAGCTCAGGCTACCCAGGTCCTAATCCAACCTTGCCTTGAACACCTCCAGGGATGGGACACTCACATCTTTTCTGGGCAGCAGTGCCACTTTTTCCCCCTGATTTGACAAAAGTGAAGCCCACACAAGGATAAGCCAGGTTGATAATAAACTTCGGTTATTTAGCAATAAAAATTTGCTTTGACTGAACATCTAGAGCAAATATATTAAATTTGATCACACTTCTGAACTATCACAGATGCTGAAAATAACGTATGAAAAGTTCTGTAGTGGATCTTGTGATAGGAGCATGTTCTCTCCATATGCAAATATTCCAGCTGCACGGCTTCAGGTGCAAATTCAATTGTAGCCCTTCAGTACAGGGTACTCTGCACTTGCCAATCTGAATCAAACTGTATAGCCCACAATATGCTGATATGCTACGATGCTACCTAGAGGACTTCTTGTTACAACAGTAGCCTAAAATATAAGGGTAATTACTTCAGTATGACATTACATGATTTGTGCATTTTATAATACCATAGCTTAACACAAAAGGCCTGGGTTTGTGCAGAAATAGTAATATTGCATAAAGCAATTTCAAAAACTTCCCTACAAAAAACTGAGCTCATTAGTGACTGCTGCACTATAGCTGGACTGCTGCTTGGGAGTATTCAGTGGAAGGCCAGTGCTGTGGCTTGACTGTGGTAAGCAACTAAGTAGCAAGCAGACACTCACATAGTCCCTCTCATTTCCTGTGGGATGTAGGAAGATTAAAGGAAAAGAAAACTCATTGTTGAGATTAGAAAACAGCTTAATATGCAAAGAAGAAATGGAAGAAGGGAAGAAAACAAACAAGTGATGCAAATGCAGTCACTCACCACCTTCCTTGGATGGATGGTACCCAGCCAGTTTCTGACCAGGAGGTGTGTTACCTACCTAAACACCCACCCCTTCTGTCTGTTTTATTTCTGAGCATGATATCAAATGGCATGGTGTATGGCTTTGGTTCATTTGGGTCATCTGTCTGGCTGTGTCCCCTCCCAACCAATCGAGCATCCTGCTATCTATTCACTAAGGGGAGCAGAATGTGAGCAGGGAAGGCCTTGCTGCTGAGCAATGCTGTTCAGCCACAGCTAAAACGTGAGCACTGTTTGGGCTGAAAATCTAAAATCTAGCACTGTGTGAGCTGTTATGAAGGGCTATGACTCCACCCTACCCAGGCACCATACAGCCACGCTGATGATAAAAGAGATGGAGAAATTCCCATCTGAAGAGGGATTGAAAGAATTCAGTTTTCCTAGCTTGGAGAAGAGAATACTAAGGGGAAGCTGAATCACAGTAATCCCATAACTGAAAAGTTGACTACAGAGAAGGTGGAAGTTGCGTGGTGATAAAGCCTGCTTCTTCCTACTCTGTAATCTGGGGAACTTCTCATTTTAAGTCTCTAAAATGATGGAAGATGTCTTATTTTTAACACCCTAGAAGAATAATATCCAGTCAGCGCTGTCATGGCTACATAGTGCTTTTCATAATACTGTTCAGTTGCTTTTAGCAAAGCATTTCTTGTGCTTATTAAATAGTAAATATTCCTCAGGGCCATTTCAATTTGGATTTGAAACATATTTTTGTTTAAATAGCAGTAAAATTAGTATTTTCTTTCTATCTTGTAGAACAATCTAATTTTAAAGCTCAAATAGGATACAAGCTCTCCTTGGACTTATATGGCAGGTGTATTCTGTTACCATTTATGTAAAATTTTTGAAGTTGTTTTAATTTGAAGTAACATTGCTGAGATAATGCTTTGGGAAGGTTTATGTTTGAAAATTTTTAAGAGAACATTGTAATCAGGCAGTAAACTTAAAATCCCCATTTTGAGAGATATATATACTGAGTTATGTACCGCGTTTTCTGATAGCACCATTCAAGGCACACAAATCGTGAGTGCATCAAACCCATGAGGAGTGTGAGGTGGGGGATTGCTGGAGTTCACTGAGAGTGTCATATAAAAAAAATTCTCCCATGTTGATCTGTTCTTTCCAAATATGATCAGCATGTATTGTGATAGAGTGGCCTTTTGTGGGTTAAAAGGAGAAACTAAAAGCAGAAATTGTGGCAAAATGATTAGAGTACAATCACACGTGAATAAGTAATATATGCTATAAACATTTGTCTTGTCATTTTTAAAGTATAAATTGAAGAAGGGCAATAGATCAGAATCTGTCCTTCATTAAAAGAAGAATAGGTTAAAGCATCTGGATTATGTGGCTGCAGCACAGTGGTTATACAGGGACTCCCAAACTGTAAGGACTGTAGGAACAGAGTTTTAAAAAGGCAAAAAAGGGAAATAATAAAAGCGCAGAATAATGCACCTAATTATTTATTTATTTATAGACTGGTTTTAGTCATAAAATAGAAAATGAAGAAGAAGGAGGGTTAACTGCTGCCTTCTTCCCTCCTGGGAAATATATGAAACCATATGTTTGAAAATAAGAATACTTTTGATTCTGTGGCAGCTGATGTTAGAAAACTCCTAAGCCAGTGCAGTACTGACCTCCTGTGTTTCAGGTTATAACAAAATAAATACATACAAAACTGTCTTACAGTTATGAAATAACATGTTGATGCTTTTTCCTTAATTATAGGAAGAAGGGTGAAACAGTAATGCTGTCATCCAGTTGAGCATTATAAACACACTCATCTGTGACTTCAGTTTTCTTCTGTTGCTACCAAGCTATATATGGATAGTAGTTTCTGCCAGGAAACTACATATTAGGACTTGTATTTTCATAGGAGTAGTAGATTCCACAGTTTTTGGATCTTATTTTCTTCTTTAAAACACTGTTAATATCACTTTTAATATTATCTCATTTTCTTTCTTCTGCTATCTGTGGGAAAAAAGGTCTGTTCAACGAATGGAAGCCCAAAATGTGAATTAGACAAGGAAGAAGGTATTCATAAATGAGGCTGAAATTCCTGAAGATCCTGAATATAGTCCATCTGTTATTTATTTCCTATTTTTTTTGTCTTGCCGCTCTGTTCATTTTTTCAGTCAGTTTCCTTTTGTTCCTACAGTCCTCTATTAATAATATATATCATTTTTCATCTTTTTCCCCTTATCAAGCATTTATGTCTCTTAACTTCTCCGATCTCTTCTACAAAGTATTCTGCATGTACTGAAATGGTACATTCAATTAGCAGTCAATGTTATAATTATTTCTTTCCTAAAATTTATGGTTGCTTTGTTTGTTTGTTTATTTATTTGTTTAGGTAAATGAATAAGGAAAGCTTTATGTTGGAGTCTCTTTTTATGGTAACTCTTGTTTGTGGGAAGTAATTGATTGTTATGTCAGGATGCAGTGGAATTCAGTTCAGGGAGGATTGATTATGAACATAAATAAAAGTGCTCCATCTCCACTGAGGGCTTTGTGGGAACAGGGAGATGAAAAAGAAGAGAAAGCAAAGGAGAGCCAGGGAAAGAAGAGGTTAAGAAGAAAGTAGTTTAAACATTTAACCCCCTCAAAAATGGTGCTTTGAAGGATTATGGCTAGCAGACCTTTTTGTAATGTTTGATTCCCTTTCTAATTATTCTGTAATACCTGCATGCTAATATGATAGAAACTGTAAAACTAGCTGAAATGGGAGTGAATCCACCTTGCATTTTCCACTTATTTCCTCAAGCTTCCATGGTCGAATTTATGTTAAATATGGCTAATAGACTTCCTGGCTTTTTATGATACAACACTAGTTTTTAGGTGGTGAGTATCTTTTATGGTCATAATTAATGCTATAATCAGTAGTCTTTACAGCATGAGCATTACATGTGCATTTCTAACCTGTACATTTAGGATTTACAAATGTGCAAATTAACCACAAGAAATTGTATGATTCTTAAGTGTGGGCTTTACAGTGTATCTACACTATTTTCAATGAAGAGAGAAGAATTAATAGATGATATTTCAGAATGTGTTGCAAAAAAGTATCCCTGAACAAAGCTTGTTCTTGCTCTACATGATGAATGTCAGCTGACCACGAGTGATGGCTCAGCAGGGGCTCGCAAGCCTTCCTCAGCCTCATCTACAGGCCCCTTGAACCCTGGGATGTATGGAGATAGCACATCTGGCAGCACTGGGCTGGAAGCAGGAGGTGTGATGTTGGGACTGTGACACCATCAGTGCTGCACTGACTGGCAGAGCAGCACATGCATGTGAAAAGCATACACTGCATCAATTCAAAATGTGGCTGAGCATCTGTAGCTGCGTATGCTGCCTTGAAAATTCCTGGCAGAAGTTCTAGCTGAATCAGATAGATTTGCACCTGGCAGTTCCACTGTGCTATGGTAAAAGGAATGGGATGACCTAAACTTCAGATTTATGCAGATTTAGTTATGGAATTCTCAATGAAATCAGTGCTAACTTTAAGGACTCTGTATCCCTTCGGTGTAGTTAAAATATACCACTCTTGGTAGTTGCATTTTTGTTGAGGAGAAACAATAATGTCCTGTTTTGCTTACTGAATCTTTCATGGTTGCAAGTTGGGTAACAGAAGCACAGAATTATTATAGTGTAATCTGAAGATGTCACGAAAGGGTCCATGGGAAAGACAGTGTTTCTCTGGTCTCTGCTGAAAATCTTCTGATATTTAAGGAAGCAAGATATGGTATGGAGTGTGCAGAAGATTGCAGTCTGTAGTTAAAAGTAAGTTGGAATTTGTTTGACCTTTTTTCTGAACATTCTTTCCAGAGCAGTAGGTGTCTGAGGTCAAACTGAAATGTGTCACTGGTCAGTGTCTGAATTTAATTAGTAGAGAAGGACTTGCAGAACTCTGAAGCACAAGATACTCAATCATTACCTGCTCATTTAAAATAAAACCAGAACATGATCTGTTTGTGTTTTCCTTCCACCAGCTGAGACAGTTTTCTTGAATTTATTTGTTTCTAAATTCAAGGCTTAAATGTGAGAAATGTTGCACAAAAGTGTTGTGTTACCAAGCTGTTTAATCAGTCCAGTTCATGACATCTGCAATGGTTCATGTAGACATTCACTACTATATATCACATTTAATAACGAAAAGTTAGGAAAAGCTACTGTCTATGCTGCACTGATTTCCTTACTTCCCAGTCAAAATTGCAAACTTTACGTTGATTTAAAGAAAAACTGAACTTAGACATTTTACTCTTAAAGAGGCAGAGAATATTGAGAATGGTTACGATGAACTGAGATACAAGTACTCACTGAAACTCAAAAAAGTAACAATTACAGATGGTTCAGTATGGATGTCTCAAGCCAAAACACAGTATTAACACTCAGCATCTTGATAGCAAGTGTTTGCAATAGCACTTTTTTTGTGTACTACTCTTACCTTTTAAAATAATTGTAGACTTCAATAGCTTCTAGAGAATGACATGTCTCCAGTCTGAATATACTGCACAGTCTTGAATTGCGTACGCAGCCTTAATAGTTTTCACATCAAAGAGAGCATAAGCAAGAAATTCTAGGAGATTGAGTGTGCATGATAGGGAGTTTTAGCTAAACAATCTGCCTTTGATGTGTATTGATTATTTCCGTTTTACTCAGATGACTTTTTATCCTTGCCAAAATGCAATTTAGATATGGCTTTTTAATTCTAAGTTAAGTATAAGATGAGTATTTGCCAACAGTCACCAGAGGTATGTGCCTATTTTTTTTCATTTGTGTAACTGGATTTGTTTTATATTGACTATTAAAGAATAACAAATATGGAAATGAATTTTGAAGTATTAAAGTTTAGAGTCTACACAAAGAATGTTTTCTTATGTCATTTTCAACTTGTTCTCTGAAGAGCTCTCTACCTCATCGCTTAGTCATGTATTTCCTATCCTTTAAATGCTAAATTATTAACTCAGGAGAGTGATAGGGGCCTGAAACAGGGATCATTGGTCTCCTGTTAACTAGTGATCCCCCAGTTTGTTACTTCTTTTCCATGGCATCAGAGAAATCAGGTATTGTCTTCCGACAAGCACTGCATTGTGCATTCAGTAAAAGATGCCAGTGCAGAGCCCTCAGTGCCAGGCTTGAGCTGAATAGCCTTCACACGCCATGGGGAAGTGGCCCTGTGGCAGCACTGCTATATTTTGGGGGGAGGTTCCTAATGTTTCTGGGGAGTGCTCTCTCCGTACTTTGTGTGCTTGGTGCTTTCTGTCATCTCTGTTCAGCAGGATTCCTCTTGTTAACTAATAGAATTCTCACTTGGCACTTAACCAGTAATTAGCAATTTCAGAGGACACAGTATGTGTCGGGATTTTAGCAGGCAGGTGAAAAGAGCAAAGTTCCCTAGACCCAGTGATGGTGAGAAGTTAGTTAATCAGAAGAAAAAACTGAGTTACCGGTCAAGAAATACCTCACAACAGAGCTGTGTTTAATCTCCTGAGCACACAATATGATTGTGATGACAAGTTTCAGTACATGTAACATGATAAATGAGTGCTATTCTTTTATGACAATGATGACTTTATATGTGTTGGCATTTATGGAACACAGTTGTATTTTGGTAGAATATTCAATCTTCTCACCATGTCTTCATCTGTTGTTTTTTCTGACATGGAATAAGACCATGAAATCCAGTGGCAGAGCCCATTATGGTCCTTGTTCGCTCAACAGCTTCTCTGCCTCAATTTTCAAGTTAGATTTGCTTTCTAGGGTTGTTATTTTTCTGTTTCTACTTGGTAGTTTATTTCATTGCTAAAGTAAAAATCAACACTTTGAGACAAGGTCTTTAAACTCTGCCTGCAAAATTGTAATTAGATCTGTTGTGGGTGTAGATTAGTAATGTGCAAAAGCAGTGTGTCACATAATTGCCTACTGCATATGTGCAGACGAGTTTTTTCATGCAGATGAATAAAGCTACAGATTCTTTCCTCTCTCCAGTCTGAAAAATTAGCCTTGCATGCGTTTCATATTTTAAAGTAATAACTGATTTTAGGTTAGGACTGTAAAAACCATCTTGAAGCAATGAGACTTCAGAGAGCGCTTATGTGGTTCGTGCAGTTATCACTATCTTCGACAAAAAATTCCATGTGAAATACAAATATGGTTTCTTTTTAATTTAATTTTAGATGTCAGATCAATAAATGACTGTCTTTGGTTTGGTCCTTTGTACTCACCTACAGTTCTGGCCCCACTGCTGTTTCCCCCATTCCTCTAGTCTTACTCTTCTGGCTTGAATTACCTTGTTTGGAATCTGAACATTTCTGGCTGTTTCTGCAGCTCTGTTACTGTATAGTATGTGTCTGTGTGTAAGTGGTTTGTCCAGGAGTTGGAGGAGAAGACAATGATAAATCATTAGGAAAAATATCATAATTAATGTGTAATATCACAATAATTGTTAACATGTTATACAGTTCTATTTTAGGACGGCTATGCTATAAAAAAACAATGCTGTTTTATAAGTTGCTGTGCATTTATCATTGCAGTCTATTTGCTGGATTCCCTTTGCTTTATGGTAGCTTTTATTTGTCTACTTGTGTATATTTTAATAGTTAACATTTCCTATTTCTGTCTCATTTGATGCTAGTGCTATTAACAAAGAGAAAACTGAGACCAGATGGTTGCCAAACAGTGAAGCCACCTGGTATTTTAGCAATGCCAAATATATTTCCCCCTCCATTTTTCTTAAGAAATTTACTGAGACAGGTCCAGGATCTGTAGAGGACCCCATCCTGAATCTTCTAAGCTCCTTCTCTTTTGTTCTTCCTGCTCTCCTTCTTAGGTCATTCTATCTCTGGGGCCTGGCCTTGGCCCGCTGCTGCCTCCATTGCCCCCTGAGTCCTGCTGCCCTGCAGGAGTGGGATGAGGAGGGTTGCTTCCCAGCAGAATCACCAGGGCCAACCTACCTCGAGCTTGTAAGGAGGTCTCTGCATCTCTAGGGCCATTTGTGCTGTGTAATAAACAAGCACAAAGCCAAGCACCTTGAAGAATAGTGCATGTTGGAGGCAGCAAGCTACAGCTCTCCCATCTGATGCCTTGTTGATTTGAGGGCCAAATCAGAAATGAAACTGTTGTCAGGAGTGTGACAGTGTGAGCAGGAACTGACATGATCACAGATGTGATGGTACAACAGGGCACGCACAGCATACACTTTGCTCTGAGCAGTGAGAGTTAGACTAAGATAACCAAAAATATTTTTTTGCCAGTACAAACTGAGTATCTGCTCCTATCTCCATGCCAGTGCCGTATGCTGATCTGAGCTGCACCATGTGTACAGTGACAGACGAGCTGTTCAAATGTGTAGTTCTCACACATTTCCAAAGTCTGGTATAGGCAGTGCCTGTGTCAGTATTGATACATCTGAGACAAGCAACACTCACACACCATATTGACGCAGGACCTGGACTGGGCAGGGGATCAGTTCCTCATCTCACTGCTGCTGGTTCTTCTCTGCCTCTCCTTCCTTCCTCTGCCTTTCTAGGCCATTTCCTGGACCCTGATGATCTATGGACCCCAAATACCTTGAGTCATGCTGAAAGGAGCACTGAGTGGTTGTGGATTCAAGAACTCATGTGTCAGTCTTAGCACCCTGATTGGATTCCAGCAGAGAGAACAACTGCAAATTTGTCAGCTCTCAGCAGTACCAAGGTTACTCCAGTACCAGTGGCTCTTGTTCTGGCAGCTGCTTTGTTAGGAGCTGTGTAAATTCAGACCAAAAAACATGATGTGCCTGAAAAGAGCTTATAGTCTATCTGTAGGAAACAGGAGAATACTGAAAGATGAGGAAATGAAGTTATAAATGTGATACTGGTTAGTGTAATAGCTGTCTCTGATGCTGGATGTGATTCATCTGTATCTGTTCATTTCATAGAATCATCTGGGTTGAAAAAGGCCTTAAGATCATGAAGTCCAACCATCAACCTAACACTACCAAGTTCACTACTAAACCCTATTCCTAAGCGCCATGCCTGCATGTCTCCAGGGATACCTCTGGGGATGGCAACCATGATGCTTTCTTGGGCAGCCTGTACAGACACCTAGTTACTATTTCAATCTAAGCCTCCCCTGGCACAACTTGAGGCTGTTTCATAGAATCATTAGGGTTGAAAAAGACCTCTAGTACAATTTAGTCCAACCTTCAACCCATGACCACAGTGCCTTTCTCTAGGCGGGGACCTACACATAATCAACAGTTGCTGGCATCTAGAGAAAGAAGCACAGCTTCTGGACTTATTTCCAGACATCCCATTGCTGCTGTGCTGGATCAGAGTTGTTACCCCAATGAATATTCCCAGAGATACCCAAAAAATGGGCAGCTGGCTTTGCAAAAAAGCCCCAGGTCCTATAGTTTAGAGATGGAGGTTTCCTCATGTCTTACCACTTGTCACCTGGGAGAAGAGGCTGACACCCTCCTCTTGCAACTTCCTCTCCCCTTCTCCAGACTAAACAATCCCAGCCTCTCAGCCGCCCCACATATGTCTTGTTTTATAGTTCTTTCACATGCTTTTTTATTCTTCTCTGACTTCAATTTTGTACATTTCTTTCTTATTCCATGGTCTGACGGTGTTTACAGCAGTACTGTACTTCTTAGAGCCTTCTGTCTTGTGCTGGGCATGTGGTGCCTGTATTCCTTTGCTTACCATCATGTAAGGCGCTACATGATGTACCTGTTTCCAGTATGTATGCAAATGTCAGAAGAGGCAGTCATCCTCATTTGGCAGGTTTTGAGCTTCACTATTGCTCTCCTTCAGTGATTGACTCACTGTTGACAAGATCTCCCTAGGTAACTACAAGCCATTGTGCAGAATGGTCTCCTTCAGACACCAACTATGGCTGAAGCTGGATTTCTTGAGGTCAGATTTCTTGGGTGCAGGCCTACAGCAGTGCCTGCAGACTGCTTCAGCAGCTGGAAACATTTCAGGGAAGGGGCATCAGCACAGCTTCCCTTCAGACTTCCCATCACTTTGGATAATGTTTTTGAAGTACTCCTTATTTTCCCAACAAGCAGGACTTAAACTGTGCATTTAAGCTTTGCAATCTGTAAATAATCTAAAAGCAATGTATCAGTGTAAATAATACCCATAAAGAGCCTGCCAGTGTTGCACTTATTTAGCCTGTCAAAGCAGCCAAGGCGTAATATGTTTCACAGAGGTAGTTGTGTGGAATGATAAAGATGTCGCTTTATGGGGCTTTTCCATTGTGAAGAGATAGAGTTTGTCTTCACACTTTTCTGTACTGTATTAGTACTAATTTTACAATATTTAACGTTCTCCAAAACATGGAAATGTGCACTGAACTTGGCAAGACACCACTGAATCAAAATTTCTAGTGTGGATAACATGTTTTCCTCATTAGAGAATACTAAGAAATATCAAGGAAAAGGGCAGCTGTCTTTTTGAATCTGGGAAGTTTGTATCCAATCTCTGTAAGTATGCTGATAAGCACATTGTGCATTTGCCAATAGTTGTGCCTTTTTCTGTCATTCCAGCAGGTGAGAGTTGGTAGGCTTTGGAAGAAAGTCTTTGCAAGTAATAAACATTCACTGGAATGTTACATATGAAACATAGATTTAAGTAAAGCAACAGCAGTCAGACTATGTCTTGACTTGTGGAATTGGTGCTGCGGATGAGGATTTGCCTGTGACTGTTAATTGTTTATGTCTCTGCTGTACTGGGAGGCAGGGGGTATGCTGTTTGGACTGTCAGACCATTTAGTTGTGTCTTTTTTCATCCAGTTTGATTTGTACAGCTGCCTGTCTTGCTCTCAGAAGTATCCACCTTTTTTGTGATATACCTCCCTGGACATGTGAATGGAACAGGACAGACTTAAATCCCTGTTGCATCTTGCCTGTAGAATGTGGTATTTCCTGAGATATTAAAAAGGGGAATAGTATGCGGGTTGAATGTGGGCTGAGCTCTCTCAGATAAACAAATATTTAAAAAAATATGTGAACCATTGCATATCTAAGAAAATCAGTGTATTTCAGTATTTTCAGTGACCTCTCTCCTAGTTTTCATGGTCAGTAAAGGAGAAAAAAAAAATCCAAAGAAAACAAGCTCTTAAAAAAACCAAAAATACCTGTCTGTGGCCTTGAGTACTTGAAACAGGATTATCTGTAACTGTTTTCCTCTTTCTCTTCCCTCCCTCTTGTCCACTGTTGTTAGCCAACATCTCAGATAAGAAATGAAACATGCAGCCCTGTCTGCTCCCCTAAGATGCCTGGCCTTTCTTTTCTGAAACGGGTTTTCTTCTTTCCATAGTGTTTTGTTTATTTGTTAATTTGTTTTAAGTTTTGATTTCATTTCTGGAATCATTTCTCTGTGTTGTGGAGCCTTCATTTTCTTTCTGCTTTTTTTTTTCTGTAGGCAAGCAGGCCCTGCTGTTTCACCCTGCTTTTCGCTCTGATCCTAGCCCAGCCAACTGTCACTTTTTAGCCTGCAGGGAACCTTCTGGTACTAACATTCCTGCCTTGTTTTTATTAGAAGGGCATCTCTCACAACATATCCCTCGCTGTTTGAAGCAGAAGTCATGTGTATTCAGTAGGAATGAATAATGGATGCATTTAAAGGGTACCTTGCCCTTCTCGTTCCTTTACACATCATAAATAACCACTATTTTAGTTTGGTTTTACATATTGCTCTACAGGCACAGCTTGAAAAATCTGGTGATTCAGCTCTCAATTTAAAAAAATACCATGCTGTTTGCAGCTGATAGTCTTTGCATCTAAAAACTGATTGCTCACCATGATAAGTTGTGCACAGCAGCATCCACATGTAGCTCTAGAATTCTGGAGGTTTAGGAAACTGCTCACATATTTCCTTTGAAGGAGACCATGAAAATACAACACGAAAGGAGTGGTGCAGACAGTGCAGTGTGGCGATAGTGGGGCTATGGATGGAGTTCATTTCACGTGGCCCTAGATACCTGAAGTGGAAGTACCAAAGTAGTCAGCTACAGTCTTTGTGAGAGAAAAAGGTGTTTTTAAGGTGTTTTAAATATCTTCCTCAGGATGGGCCGAGTTCTCTAAAAAAGCCTATTTATCTCTGTTCACTGCAAAAGCAGAGTGGTGGATTAGATTGCATGGAGATGTCTGTATCAGAAGTATCTGCTTTTTGTCCAAGGAGCCCACTGTTCCTGATCAGTTATCACATTCTGAGGAGGCTCACTGGATTAGTGACAGTATTAAGGGATAAACTGAAATTACTACAAATTTTCCTATTAACTGTAACAAGCTTTTGCTGAGGTTCCCAGAGAAGATCCTAAAATTGAACTCCATGCATAGGGAATGATTTAATAATCTGATCTCAGTTAAAGAATGTTAAAGTGGGAGTTTGAGCAGCAAGTTTTGATGGTGGAGGGGAGAAAAGTTTAGTTGTATTTTCATCGCCTGTTTCACCTTAGATAACTGACAAATGAAGTGACCTGATTTGTCTGTTACTATCAGTTCTGTTCAAACTGTCCTCAAGTTATTGTGCTCTCACAGTGCTGCTTTACCCTTGAGCATGGGGCTGAGACTTTTTGATATGTGGGTCTTGGAGCTGCAGTAGCCTGTGCCAACCTGTGTTTCTTTGCCAGTCAGCAGTGGCAGGTCTGGGGTCCTTTTCCTGGGGTTCATGGGAATGCATGGGGTGGTGCCAGGGTGATGAGCCTGTATCCTCCTTGTGAGTGCACTACGTTGCCTACATCAGTGATACGATTCTCCAAAATCAGCCAGGTAATTTCAGCAGACTTGTCAGGAGTGGGCAAATGTGCAGAGAGGAGAAAGATCCCAGTGAAGATTTAAAGGAAATAAGATGCGTGTTTATGATGGGGTGGGAGCAGGGCTGGGGAAGAGATGATTTCTAGACTGTTTACCAATCTTATTTGTTTGTTTGTCTATTTATTTATTTAATTATTTTTAATGAATGTATTGGGATTCATCATGAAAGACAATTTGAAACCTCATGATGATTCCAGCATCAGAGTGAATGCAGAAAAGGCAATCAGAGTCAGGTTATGGGAATGATTTTACTTGTTGCTTTTGGCATCTTCTGATCTCAGTTCATGTGGCTGTAGTTCTGGAACTGTGTATGACTTTTCCATGTTTCTCATAGTTCCGCTTTGCTTATTGTTATTATACCTGAGACTCTGCTGATGCAGATATTAGATTTGCATTTATATGAAGCTGTCAAAATACTCAATTCTAGAGAAAGTTAATGAACTACTTCGTATGTTATTTATCTAATGAACCACTCTGAAGATTAATCTTTGCAGTGTTTCAGTTCCCTCCACAAATGTCTGTTTTTTTGGAATGTTACAGCAAAAACAGTTTTCCTTTGTATTTTTTTTACACCTACAACTGAAAATTTTTTAAGAACAGCTGACATTCAGAGCTGAAAATAGATGAAAATTTAAACAGGGATGGCTGATTTGTCTGCTGTATGTTTTCTGGTGTGAAACTACCTTTTGTAGGTGTACAATTTTCCATTCATGTTTCTTCTCTACGCACTTTAAAATGAAGAACAAAACTAAGAATTTACAACCTCAAAAAACTGTTTACTGTTACATTCTAGCTTGAATTTAACCAAAATTACCTAGTGGGTGCCAAGCTGCAGGCATTAACTTAAATTAAGTCTGGTTTTATAAACCATCACATTTGATTTCTTTTTTTACTTCTGACTTTTAGAAATAAACTTTGTCCTAAAGCACCGATCTGCCTTCAGCAGCTTGAGGTTTTATCTTCATTCTTGGATGGGAGAAAAATCCTGAGTATTTCAGACTCTGCTTAAAGTTAAATGGAAATGGTATATAATTCCTCTTCTCTGTGCTCGGTTACACAGACAGAGGGACTGCTTGCATGAGATGTCTATAATATAGCAAAAGGGACACTGTGAGTACTGCGGCTATAGATTTTGCAACTACGGTTGTGCTGCAGGCTTCCACTTGATACACTGATTTCCAAGATGCCAGGAAAGAACAGAATAAGCATTTGTAAGGGACTTCTGTAAGAACTCCTAAAGCCAAATGATCCATTAACTCTGGGTGATAGACATGAGAGACCCTGAGTTTGTTAAGCCGAGTCCAGAAGGTGTTATTGCACTACATTTCATCATTTTCTCTAATGCCTATAATGTGCCGTATACGTGTTGCTCAAATCAAGTTTTTCAGCTCTGCTTCCTCTGCACTTTGTTATGACCTGCATTCTGGTCCTCCCCAGCTGGATGGATTTCTGTCTCTTTATTTTCTAGAACAAGACACAAACTGGAATGCAGGAGGTTTCATCTGAATGCCAGGAAGCACTTCTGTGCTGCACAGGAACACTGGTACAGGCTGCCATAGAGGCTGTGGGTTTTCCTCCCTGGGGAGCTTCAGAAGCTGAGGGGACGTGGCCCCGGGCACCCTGCTGTGGGTGTTCCTGCTGGAGCAGGGGTTGGGCCAAATGGACCCAGAGGGCCCTGCCAACCTCAGCCATTCTGAGATTTTGCTACAGCAGCAAATGTTTCCTGTCTTTTTGGCAATTGTTCCTGAGAATTTTACAGTTTTTTTTTTTTTTTTTTCCTGCACATCATGCGCTGGCTTCGGCTGTCAGTTAGTGTTTGGTTTGGTTACCTTTGGTAATATATGACTGCATCTCGCCCACTTGGTGTGCATTATAATTTTCTGTGGTCTGTGTTCTTTACATCCTTTCTGGGGTCAGTCTTTAATGGGATATTTTCAGCTCAGTTTTTGGCTTGATTCTCTGCATGAATTTTTCTACCACCTTTGGATTTATATAGCCCTTTATTATTTGGAAGATTTATTATATGGTATATTTTTTTCTTTCATTTTGAAGGTGCAGACACGTGGAGGGATGGATTATTATTATTATGCCCAGAACTGTCATGGTTGTGGCTGCCTGACTTTTCCAAGGCAGTGCATTTTAGGGTTATCTCTCTCGTACATAGGGGGCAGAGGCTAGCACTGTGAGCCAGCTAAAGGCTGTGTGACCATGCTCAGCATGGCACTGAGCCCAAGCTAACACATCCTGCCTCTCAGCAGGGCTTACAGGATCAGTGCTGATGTCCTAGCAAGCCAGCAGTTATGCATTTTCTGCTCACCCTAGAGGGAAGGCAAAGCAGACTCGCACATACTTGCAATTTGCTGTGTACTTCCTTCAGAGCATGCTGCTCAGGAGCTCATAATTTTCCTGAAAACTTTCCTTTCTGATGGGTAAAACAGCAAGTTTAGTTCAGAATCTGGTATTAGCAGCATATTCCAGGATTAAAAAATAATCTATATATGTCACATTTAATATGTTTTTAATTGTTCCCTTTACATCTGATAATTAGGTGATGATGATTCTAATAATAATTATTATCATCTGATAATGAAGAAGTTTACAAGTTTCATTTTTGAGGGGATTATTAAAATTTGCCACAATTTATCAAGTTGCATTTAGATTTTAAATATCAATCTTTCATTTTCTGCCTGATGAGGAAATATAGCAAAGGCAGAACTACCTCCACTGCGACACAGTAGGAAATTCTTCACCTCCTCAGGCTTCTGTTCCTTAGAGATAAACTGGTTCAAACACAGAATATATGGAGTGATAGGGAGTGGACGGAAGATCTGACAATATCTGTCATAAAGGTTGCTGTCTCATCTATCCCATTGTAGTGAAACTGCAGCTGTAGTTCTGCATGGAATTCATTTACTGCTTCCAAAATGCTAGATTTAAGGTTTCTTTCACAAATTGAATGGAAGATAATTACTGATGGAAGTCGGTGGAAAACAGCTTGATCTGCCACTGACTCGTTCTTTGTGCAGCTTTCTCTGTGTCTGCAGACTTTGGAGAGCATTAATGCCATATTTTAATAGGGAAGAATATGACCTCTGCTTTGTCCATTAGCGAAACAAGATGCAAGTCACTGCAGAAACATACTTAGTGGCATTTAAATAATTTCTTGAGTAGAAGTACCTAAGCCGTTTCAGTGGAAGTAACTTGATGGAGTAGAACATAAGTGACTTGTTTGGATTTAAGTCTTCTGAAAGTCTCAGTCTGCCCTCTTGTCAGTGGTAATTTGGCTTAGATCCCAGCTACTGTTCATATGCTGTTGCGATACATCCAAGCTGTGGGCTCAATCTTTTTCCCATTCTGAAATTGCTGATCTCTCACTGCCTTCAATTTCCTGTCTCTGCACATCTCAGAATCTGGAACTCTTTTACCTTTGCTTTTTCTGTGAGCTGGTTTCACTATCTGGAGCATAAAAAGACTGCATTACAGAGACATTATCTGCAGAGTTACTATTAATACATTTTAATTTACTCCCATCCATTGTTTTAAATGTTCTGATATTCAGTCCAAGATTCTGGTTAGATGTAGTTCCCTGGAGAACTGTGAAGGTCCTCAGGGAAGTACAGTAACAAGATTTGCAGATGGCTGGAGACATGCTCAGGGATACCTTATAGGACACCACTGAAGGACTTGCTCAGTTTCTAAACGATGTACATAGAAAGACATATCTTTAATGCTAGTGATGGCACTTGAACCTTTCACTCTGCATGACTGCAGATGCTTTTTGTAGAGTTGTGGTGCTAGCTGTTTCAGATTTAACACATCTTGGACTGAGAAACCTTTTTTCTCACAAAAAGTTTCAGCCATTTCAGCAAATGTTTTAGAGCTGTGATTTGTGAAAATAGCTTTTCTAACTGTATTAAAAGGAAAATTCCTAAAATGTGTATGTGCATTCTAACAACAGCAGGGAACAATTGCCAATTTTTTTTTTTTTTTTTTTAATTTAACTTGATGGTGACCTTTGGGAAGTACTTATGTGAGCTGGGCACAGAAGGAGCAGATGGCTCTGGGCAAGCCTCAAACACAACACACCAAAACAAATGCATAAATAGCTGGAGTATGGTAGAGACAGTTGACTATGAATGTGACTCTCAGGGAGATGTCAGGGTGTGAGGCCCATCCTCCATTTCAGCCTGTGGCACATCTTGGCTCCTTCCTTGCCCAATTTCAGTTGTGGTGGTGCCATTCTGGGGGCTATGCATTAGTTTTGGAGCAGATTACCAGTGTAGCTACCTGATTCGTACAAGGATGTGAAGAAACGGTTGTAAAGGAGATCAACTCTGACATTGCCTAGGCTTTCTGGGATTTAACATTTGCTTGGAGTGGCTGAATAACTTTTTGATGTACAGATGGATTGAAGAGTTTCTGAGATCTGCATTATTGACAGTTCCAGTGATGGTAAGAGCATGAGGATCCACCATACTGAATTCCTGCTGTGCCTGTTTTGTTTGTTTAGTTGATTTGGAGTAGATATGTGCTTCTGTTAATGCAAATGATTCTGGACTAAGGGTCGGTGCCAAAAAGCCCAAGAGAGTAATCATAGAACCATTGAATATCCTGAGTTGGAAAGGACCCACACGTGACCACCCAAAATCCAAACCTTATTTCTGAGTGTGGTGTCCAAATGCTTCTTGAGCTCAGTCAGGCTAGGTACTGTGACTGGTTCTCTAGGCAACCTGTTCCAATGTCCAGCTACCCTCTGGTGAAGAACCTTCTCCTAACACTCAACATGGACCACCCTTGGGGCTCCATGAAGAAGAGGCATCATTTCTTCTTTTAGGACAAGAAGTAATGACCTTAAGATGTGCCGGGGAAAGGTTCAGGTTGGATATTAGGAAAAATTTATTCTCAGAAAGAGTGGTAAGGCATTGCAACAGGCTGTCCAGGGAAGTCGTGGAGTCACTGTGTCTGAATTTTTCAAGAAATATGTAGATGTGGCACTTAGGGATATAGTTTAGTGGTCATGGTGGGGATGGATCAGTGGTTGGATTAGAAGATCTTAGTGGACTTTTCCTTAATGATTATTCTACGATTACAATTCTATTATTCATGAGGCTTGGGGAATGGGAATGAAGGGCTTATCAGGATGTTTTTTGCTGTGTCCAAGTTAATGGTGAGAGTGGAGGCTGTGCTGCAGACAGGAAACTGGT
This sequence comes from Odontophorus gujanensis, assembly GCA_013399175.1. Classification (NCBI taxonomy): domain Eukaryota; kingdom Metazoa; phylum Chordata; class Aves; order Galliformes; family Odontophoridae; genus Odontophorus; species Odontophorus gujanensis. Next base: position 106,598 of record VXAB01000272.1, read on the forward strand.
GCTATTGCCCTGATGTTGTGATGAAGAGCCAAGGCATGCTGTGAGCAGTGTTAATTCATGTCTGTCACAGGTAGATCCACTTCCATCAGCTCTTCATTTCGTGGTGGATTCACCTCTATGGGCTTCTTGTCCTCTGGTGGATGGATGCAACTGGGCTACTTGCTGTCTCTGGACAGCTGATGTGCCTTGGCCACACACTTTTCTCTGTCTGATGGACTCACCTGGACCTCATGCCACTCCCTGTTGGATCCACCTTCATGATCTGCACACTGCTGGTTACATGAGCTCTGTCTGCTATTTTTGTGTCCCCTCCAAAGGAACACCTCTCTCTAACTTTTCCACTGATCTGCTGCTGTTCTTTGTGCACTGTCATAGAGAATCCAACTTAATCTTCAAGCTGAGTAACCTTCTCATCTTCAGGCTGAGACAACACCCCCCACTTCCAGGACTCAAGGCCCATACTAGCCCTCTGAGGGGAGCCTCCTCTTGCCCCCCTGCAACATTCAAAAGAAATACAAGTCCACATTCGCCCACTTCCTTGGGAATCCATGCAGAAGAGATGCTACCTATTCCAGAGAGGTGAGAACTGAGGATGGGACTGTAAGCCATCCTGTGGGTAAGCATGCTAGAAGTTAAAGGATGGCCTCCCAGGTAATTCTGGCCTGAAGGCTGCACAATGAATAGGGAACTGGACATGTGAACCTTTGACAGCACCGCTGTGACTGCACTGATGGGAGCCATGGCATGATGGTGTTCTGCCAGGCCAGCTGTGTTGCAGGTGGATCCACCTCCATGGGCTCCACACAGCAGCAGTCACAGTGCCAGCCATAGTCTGAAGTCATGAGTGATCTTCCTCCTTATTTGTGTCACAGAGTTATCTTTAGATCTGAGTCCGTGATGGGGACACAAGAAAAAAAAGACAGATAGTGAAAGAGAAAATAAAACTGCCCTGTCTTTTGCAACATGGCTGCCTGAGCAGAGCAGTGTGCTCCGGGAGGGATGATGGAAGGTGAAAGGGGGTAGCAAATGGGTCTAAAAACAAACAAAAAGAACCAATGACAATAATTTGAGGAGGAACAGTAATTTACTAAGTCCAACAGAATCTAACAAAATGAGAGAGAATAATGTCCTAGATATGAGATCTTATGCTGCAGGGGAAACACACGTGCTCTTCTCTGTGCCGAAATGGAGAGAGCGCACATGGGAGAGCAAGCGAGTGGTTTCTCACCAAGAGCTCCACCCCTCTTCCTCTGCCCACCAGAGCATAAACTCCTTAACTCCCACTGCTCTGTATGATGTTCTAATGTGGAATACCGACAACAAAAAAATCACAAAACCACAACAACTTCTTGTTGCAAGTTAGCAACATGACACAGGGTTCTTGTGCAAGGAAGATTTATTTATTGCTGTGCCTCGTATTCTTCTAAGAAAACCCTCTTATACTCTAACATGCGTATTCAGTACTTTTCCACTAACAATCCTTTGGCTAGAAAGCAAGCAAGTTCCTTAACAAGTCTTCATAAACAGCAGAGCTTATCTTATGCCTAGCCACAAAACATCCCTATTTATTCTATCCAGTCCTCTTTCCCACCACCATATTATCAGCAAGGCAATATTCAATGAGGTTGAGCCGACCTCTCCATCTCACACAACTTGTTCTCCACTGTGTGTCTCCTCCACCTCTCTGGTTCTGTGAAGCCAGTCTCTTTCTTCCCCCATGAAAGTATGCAACCATTGCTCCAGGTTCTCTTGATTCCAACCGTGGTTGGATATTGTGAGAGACCAGTAGCTCTGTGAGTGCTGGGCCAGATGCCAGGGGGTTTTATAGGGCCCACAGCAAAGGGTTGAGCAGTGGTGACTACTGTGGCATCATGAAGCCTCTGAAGATGACTATGATGGTGGGAGTTGTGTTTGGCATAGGATGAGGAGGGAGCTGTAGAACAAGGTGCAGAAGGGTAGGTGGAAGGCAGTCCCTTTGCCCAATGGGCAGCCAATCTCTCTGGCAAGCAAAATGGCATGGAGGAGCTGTCCCCAAGAAAAGGGCCTCCCTTGGCCTCCCTAACCTTCTTCACTCCTCCTCTTCCTTCTTTCAAGACTGGGACAATCTTTCAGGCTTCATTTATATTTTGTATGTATGTTTCCCAGGGAAAAATAATCTTGTTTTTTTAATAGTCGACTTTGCTGCCAAATACCAAGTTATATCTACAAAAAAGTGAGCAGCATTTTCACCAGAAAAGATGAGACTTTATGTGGAAAGTACGAAGGTAAACCCTGTGTCCTTGGCTGCTTCATGCCGAGTTCATAAATAGATACATATATGGTCCCATCTTTGTGCCTTTCAGAGATATCTTGCTGATGTCATGGATTTAAGTTAGATTTGTAAAAACCTGTTGGATCGCTTAGTCCTTTCGCTATGGGTCTGTGCAGAGTTATTTCTCATGAAGTATTTTCATTTTAAACCTTTTCATTCAGGGTGATTTATTACTGTTTTATTTCTAATGTTTATGCCACACATAGTTTCTCAAAGGATCAATTTTTCAGGGCATTCACTGCTGAAGGTACTCTGCATTTGTGAGAAGGCACTGAGTTTTGGAGCCATGAGAGAGGCGTTATAAAACCACTGGCTGGGGAGCTTGGTGATGAGTTGCTAAAATGCAGCTTTGTAGGAAATGACTGGATTTATGACACCATCTTTATAGATTACAGACACATCCATTTCAAAGCCGAATTTCAACAGTTCCAATTATTTAAATCAGTAATTATAGCAATATTTGCAGCCCTTATACAGGATATTCCTTTCTTCTTAAAATCGGCTTAGAGCAATTAGATTGAATTTTAGTCCCTGATTTTGGGGTAACAAAAACATGTTTTTCAGGTACTTCTATTTTCTTAATTAAAATACTACTTTTTAAAATTAACTGCTGACTTCAAATTTTAGATGTTTTTTTACTTTCAATAATTTACATTTTTAATGATTTCAGAGTAGCTGTTCTGAAGGATGTTTTTAACTTTACTCCTATGAAGTGATTCATTAATAGAGGAATCCTTTTAATCGGAAAGGCTGCAGTTGAAGTTAAATCTACCTAATTCCCTCCCTCTTTTTTTTTGGTGTTCTTTTACAAGATGAATAAATGTCCTTTGAATTTAAAGGCCGCTACATTTAGGACAAATAACAGGAAATGCTCTTTTGTATAATAGCTAGTCTCATAGGCAAGGCTGAGCCCATTTCCCATTGCAGGATGGTGTTTTCAGTTGCTTATAATTCTGCTGAACTTTAAACAGTAAGACCAAACATTTCCATATCAGATGTCCGTCTCAGACCCAAACTGGAATTTTTATGCAAAACGTTCAACTTTTTTGAAGAGTGAGACTAGAACAGACTTTTATTCCTTCCTTTAAAATTCTGGACGCTTTGTTTTTCTTGGACTGTGCTGCTGTCTAAGTGTTCAGGGCTGACACGTCAAAGATTTCTGAGATGGAATAAAGCCTTTTGTGTATGATGCGTCCTCTGCTATGGCTGTATGAATTTCAACTTGCTGCAGCTCATCCATGTCCAACCCGTGGACCACATGCGGCCTTGGCTGCCCCACAGCCGCCCCTGCTGTCACTGTTATGGCGGCCACTCTCCCTGCTGCGTGGCCCCAAAAGTGCACCCATTGCTCTGCAGCAGCCACGCAACGCTGCCCAGGCTGAACCTGGTGCACTGGGAAGTGATGACTCAAATTATGGCAAATGATTTTATGCATGTTGATATGTTGACTAGATGCAGTCCTGTGAGTGGTGAAACGTATGCAGCCGTGCTTTGTGTTTTCATAAAGGAATTTGAGAGCAGTTTTCATGATTGCTGAAAAAATGATCAGTTTTTTGGTGTATTTGCAAATCCATTTTCAGTTGACATGTAACTATGTTAGCTGTGAATTTTCAAATGGATACCAGTGCAGTTGTATTCAACTCAAAAATTCAATCGTGTGTTATGTTTTTATTGTTTTTTAAAAAAGTGTTTTAATTAAAAGAATATATATTATATATAATTGTCACTTACGTATGTAATCTGTGCCATATATTTTATACATGGCCCACAATTCCTCTTCATGCAGCCTAGGCAAGCCAAAAGTTTGGACTCCCGTGGAGAGGTGGAGCTCAGGAAGAATGTTCCCTTGTTGCTGTGATCATTTCCTGTGGAGCTGTACAGATTTGTGTGTGATAGGCCTTTGTTTGAGTTTAACTGTCAAGAATGCTGTGCTAGAATTTTTCCTGATGAAAATTAGATACGTTAAAAGTGCATTTAGAGAAAACACAAAGATTGCGGAAATGTGCATCTAGAATTAGGATGGACAGGTAAAATCACATTATATAGCCTAGTGAAACTTTACTTTTGTGATATAGGAGTATTTTTTCCCTGTGTATCACCATCATAACCATACGTGCGAGCTAGGTCAAGTAAGGCGAAGCCAACCCTGAACAAAGGGTTTGATGCATAATTGGGAGGTATTCTGGATATCAGTTGCATAGAGCAGAGCACTGCTTTTCATGGAACTGCTCTGCCAAGTGTTGCAAAAATTTGTCTGCAGCAAATAAAGTTGGGGACATAGGAAGCAAAAGGAAATGGTGATGGATAAAGTAGTTGAATTCAGAGAGAAAGGTGTTTTAACTATTTGCTACGTTTTTTTTTCTCTGTGACTCGACAGCGGTTCAAGATTTTTTATATTTTATCTTGTTTACTTATGCTGACATTGAAATGTCTGGAACTGATTTGCAGAAATGCTGGGTATTCATGTGAGTAACTTAAGTCTCTAACTTGAACTTATTCAAATTTTAGGACTCTGAAATTGGATACCCTGAGATCATTGTTGCTGTAGGTGAGGTGCAGATAATGACATTCCTACTTTCCATGATTCTTTAAGAAGGTTAATGACTGATGAGAGATATAGAAAAACTCCTGAAGAAAGTAATATCCCTACCTTGACAGTAGGATTTGATTGGTCTGGTACAAAAAAATGCTATGACCATGTATAGAACTGCTGTGGATGGCATAAAGAAGGGAACCTGTCAAAGGATGACATATGATTACCTGATTAAAGACAATATCCTAATGTATTTGTACAAGAGGGACAAATCGAGCTTGTAAAGGCAACTATTTCTTAACTTATGAATGTTTTACTTTGCAATCTCTTAAATACTCTTCTCATGCAGCAATTTTTTTTACATGTGATTTATGTTTCAACTGGGAGAGAGGATGGTAAACTCATTATGAAGAGTCTGAAATGTGAAACTGTGTGGTAGACTACAAATTTAGTGATAGCTATTTTTTGGTATGTGAAAGTAAGTACTCGCTTGGTGCTATGTTGGCATACAGTGTTGTGTAGTTACTGCTTAGAGAATGAGAGATCTCTCTACAGTTGCAGTGTGTGTGGAGGTAAGCCTTCTTGGGACCTTAGGGGACAATTGCTTCAGCAGTAGGAAATTTTGCCCAGTTGCTGTCTGTCTCTGCTCTTTGATGAGGGAGGGCTTTCACTTTAAGGGCTGAAAGCCTTTCACAAGCGCTTTATTTACAGTAAGAAAAAAATACCACTTGCTAGTGGCACACTGTGGAAAATAAAAACATCCCTGTTCTTCTGTATTTTCTATTCTGTAGGTAAAATACAAAAGAGACTTTGAAGAAAGCAAAGGAAGAGGGTTCAGTATTGTGACCGATACGCCCGAGTTACAAAGGCTGAAAAGGACTCAGGAACAAATCAGTAATGTATGTGACTGCCATCTCAGGTGGTTGTAGGTGGAGAAATAATGTGTCTAAGAAAATGAATGTTTGTTGATGTTTCTGATGCAGTCTGTGAGAGTGGAGAATCTGATTTTGGTGAGTGATTTGTGTATGCTAGAATTTGAAGTGTGTGCAACTCTATACCATGGACTTGTACAGCACATTGGTAGCGTGTGTTCACCTCTCCAGTTTTCATCAAGTGTGCTCATGGTATTTTCTATACCAAAATGTCGTTACACTTTTTTTTTTTTTTAATGATCTGCTGGGAAATAAGAGTACTTTCATACCACTGATTGAGATATAAACTATATAAATTACATAAGCTGTCAAGTAATATATATATTTTTTTTAGCAGGGGCTGTTGAAACTTAACCTGCAAGATGAAGCTTTCTAAAATCAGATAAAACTTTAAAACTGAGCTTTAGAAGTAAATACATATAAGACAGTATTTGGAAGTTGAGAAGGGAATGGAAAATAGAAAACCTTGACCATGTGTTTCACTAGCTTAGAAAGTGAATGCAGAATTCTTTCAAGAGTGGGATTTTTAAAAATAGGACTTTTCCTGAGTTAGGTTTTCACCAAAAAAGTAATTTATGCTCTATTCATTTATAACACACTCAACTCACTGCATGATGGAGGATTGGGTGACACATAGTGCAATTTGTAATACATGTAAAGCAGGTAACAAACAGTGTGTGCTAGAAACATACAGAATATACACCACTGGCTTTTCCTAGCTTCTTGCCGGGTTGTTCTCTACTAGAACTTTTCTCTGCTTGTTTTTTGTTTTAATAACTTTTAGTGATAGACTACTAACATGGCAGTAGACTACAATTATGATCAGAAGAAAATGGTTTGTTTTTTTTTGTACTTGAAAGAAAAATATTTTTTCAAGTTGGGAAATTATTGAAAAAGTCACTGAATAATAGTAATTTTTCACAGAAATGGAGATGTACCATTCTTGTTGAAATCTTCACTAGTTAAGATTTTGATGTCCAGAGCTGGTCTTTGAGGTGAAAACTTGAGGTTTCATTTCCTGGAGCCTTGGCCATTTGGGAGAGCAGTTAATTTAAGAGCTGTGCAGATGATCCTATGGGTAGATAAGCTCATATTTTGTGTTAACACTGGGACAACTGAAATTTCTGATCTGTGAGAGCGAAGGATGCATTCTTCACAGTGCCAAAAAGCATAGCCATTTAGACTTCAGTTTGGGGTCTGGGAAACTTCAGTGAGTCCCTGTTTTTAATCAGCTGTGTTTTTATTCAGACCAGGAACCTAACTTAGGTCGTCTTGTGACATACATAGCTTCTTAGAGCAAGAGTGATCCTTCTGTGCGGGGTAGTTCTGGAACACATCAAGGAGATGAAATGAGCAGTGCTCAAATGCTTAATCCCTTGCATGGAACTGCTCTGTTAGGAAAGACTGAGTGGTGTATCCTACGGCATGCCTATGGTGTTTGTTTTTGGATATCAGCAAACCAAGAAATTTAATTTTGATCTTCTAAGCATAGTAAGCTCAACATCAGAACACAGGATATTATAACACAGCTCACTTGCATAGTCTTTATCTTGTTTGAAGTAAGTTGGGTTTTCCATTTGTGAAATTTGGAAAACTAAAGTCAAATTCAACAGGTTTTGTGAGATGGGAAGCATTTTTCTCTCCAGCTCTATTTTGCATTGGGATTAAGGGTTTACTCTTCTAGCAGAAGACCTTATTGCATAATGTATGATATTATCAAACATATTTATCTGCTTTTTCTGACCCAGAAATATCTTTCTAAAGGTGAAAATGGTTTCATTTTTTTCCCTGTTTCCATGTACATCTCCCTCTCTCTTCATTCCAAACCACCCCAGCCTTAACAGTGCAAATTTGTTCCTTCCAGTCTTAACACAGTTATTTTATTTTCTTGATGTATATAGGTGACACAGATTTTAAGTCATGGACTCTATTAGAAATAATTAATCTAGATAAAATGGAATTTTAAAATGTGCATTATAAAGGACATGGTATTTCATTTTCATTTCTTTAAATTAATGTCTTTTGATTTATAGCTTTACATCCTAGAAAGATAATTCTGCATTGGTCACAACTTGAATCTAATTAGCAAACTCCTCTAAATGCATTCCACACAGAGTAGCATTTATGTTTAGCAGATAAACAGTATACGTCGTGGACTAAGGATCTAAATAAGAGTACAAGACTTTGAAAGGTAAGCACTTAAATAATTTTAAAATAATTTTACTGTTTATATGTAGCAAAATGGAAGAATGCTAATATACATATATATTTAATTTTCAGTTTTGTTTTAGTTTCATCTTGAAATATTAGAAAGTTCTCAAAGAACCCCTTTGAAACAAAATTGTAACCACTTCCTTGAAGGGGTAAGTGCATAGCAGTTTTTGATGAAGATAAATAATCATGATAGGTATTATCTAGTGGAAGTCTTTGTAAAATACTATCTTTTGCCTTGATAATCAAGTTTTGAAAGATAGATTAAAACTAACATAGTGAATTTTGAAAGAATATCTTATTCTATCAGTGTAAACCCTGTGAGAGAAAAGAGAGCAGGGGGAGTGGGAGGAGAGTGGCTTGGTGGAGGGAGGTTGGATTTCAGTTGCTGTTTTGCCACCAGTAATACTACTTCTGAAGATGTAGCCCAAACTAATGGAATTTGTTATGTAGCATGGTGGATGTATCAGAAACAGAATGGGGTTTCTTGGAAAAGAAAAAAATGTCCTCTCACAATTCTTATTCTTTTCAGCATTAGAAGCCTAATTTCTGTGGATGTATAGCATACTTGTTAGAATCACAAAGCCTCTCTGGGACTTTCAGGATCAGCTACTGCAAACTACAGCTGTTACAGCTTCTTAGTACTGAGCTAGCTTGAAATGCGTAAGCCAGGCATGCAAGTAGGCTAATCTAGATTGGTGTAGAGAATGCTACATAAACTAAGCAGCTTTTTTTACTGACGAGTTTGCAGGACTTCCAGCACCCTTTTTATGGCTGAGAGGGCATTTTAAAATTGGAAAAAGTTAATGAATTAATATATGTAAAAATGCTTATAAGTTATTGTTTTTTTTTTTTTTTTCTCCTCAATTATTTCAGATATAAGGTTTTCATCCCTTTTCTGCAAATGAAGTTTCTTGGCACTGAACACAAGCAAAATATTAGCATATCAGTACAAACAAAATTTATGCTGTTCATGCAGAGAGAAGTGTTAACTTTGTTCAATGCCTTGTGGCGTTATTTGTCCATTTAGAACTTTGAGAGAGAGGATTTTCATTATGAATACAAATATACTGAAAATTAAAACCAAGAAATGTATTTTTATAGGTGATTTTGCCAGTAGGCTAACTGTAAACTGATCTTCAAAGTTAAGTTGGTAAAAGAACAGAATAATTAAAGATGGCAAAAATCTATTTATTGATCTCTCATAACACATGGCTAAATGAAGAAGTAGGCACTCAATCTAATAGTCTTCCCTTTGGGGAAATAGAACACTTAAAACAGTGCAGCAGTGAGCTGCAACTTCTTACACTTTTATGTCTAGCTGTATGTTTTGAAGCATGTTTTATCCTTTAAAATCTTAAAAAATCTTAAATCTGTTCCTGGTAAATCTCTGCAAAGTATATAGCAAAGCAAAGGTCCATAGAAGTTGATATGATGTGAAGCTTTCATTAAGGTAAAGGCTGGTTCTTGGATAGCAGAGTCTTATTGATGGATTGCGTGGCTGGAGGGGTACATGGAAGCCTTCATAGGGGCTGTCCTTATTGCACTGAGTCCCTGTATAGGCATTTCTCATTTCCACTTTCATGCTAATATGAACTTGAATCATGTGGGAGGAAGTAGCATCATATGTCTGTGCCATTCTTTCATATGAGGGATTGCAAAATGTGGTCCTGCAATTTCTTTGTATCTAAGTGCTTCCATTTCCAGCAGGTATTAATTATATGTAAAGTGGGATCTATACATTAGGGTAAAAAAGGAAAATAAGAAAACAGGTCAGATTTGGTTTATGAAGCATATTTCTAAGGTATCCCACTTTGGTTAACACCTTATGTGAAAAAGGTTCTTAGCAAAGAGAAGATAGTTTTATCATTCCTCTATGTTGAGGAAGATGGACTCTGTACTGATATTAGTGAACCTAAGTACAGTTGATTCTGTAAAAGCTGCAAATACAACCAACTAGTTTTATTTAGACACCCTAATTCCAAGGAGTAAATTAACAGAACTCTTTCATTATTTAAAATTTAAAACATTAATTGAATTGAATTGTTATGTAAAACTGCATTTTTTCTTAGGGTTATATATTTTTTTATGATATTTGGTAGAATTTTCTAGCAAATGAAAATCTTGTAACATTCTTAAAGGCAGCATGTGAATTTGAATATGAGAGGGTACAATGCTTTGTATTCAATGTCTTTGATTTTAAAAAGTTGCATGCTTTTTTTTTTCAATTTTTGTTTTATATTAAGTGTTAACTGCCTTCAGTTCAGTTTATACAGCTTCAAAGGAAGTGATGGAGGACTAAATATCTGTTTTTTGGAAAAAGACATGAAGAAAAAGAATTGGACGTGGCCTCAGATGTGATACAAATGTATATACACATACATATACATATATATATACACATATATATAAAACCAAAGGAGAGAAAGTCATATTACTACTGTACTTGTGCGCATCTGCGCGTCTGTAATTAGAAGCTGGCCCTAACAGATATTGAGACATCGCTCCGTATTTGGAATGTATTCGCACAGTTGATCAACCTGCTTACGTGCTCAAACATAAGATCGTCTCTCAAACTTCCAAAACAGATTGTAGAGAAAATGGGCAGGAGAAGATGCTAAGAAGAAGGCCTGGAGTTTCATTTGTAGTATTACAATATAATGCCTGCAGATACTAGTCTCTAAGGACTATTTTTCCTCCATTGAACTCAAGTGAAGGAGAAGAATAGCATGAAAGGAAACAAGAAAAATTGATTGCAACGTGAATGTCTACTTTTTCACAAAACCAGCCATGGCACATCAACGCAGAGACTGGGTAAGCATGTTAAATTGCATACTAAAAGAGCTTATATTATTCTAGTCACTGCTGGGATTTTCACTGCTTCTGAAGTGATTCACACTGGTCTGACTGTCTCTATATTCCTGAACGTTATTTTTGTTGTTTCATTTCGAAAACGTGCATATAATGATATACCACAACTGTATACATAAAAAGAGTAGCAGTTTATGAACTGCTGCATGCATGTAGCAGATGTGCAAGACTCAGGTGCTGATTGTCTTCTGCCCCTGTGGTCTCTGACAGCTTAATGCAGCTCCAGTAGCTATTCGTTACTTGGTGTGCTATAGATTTAATTCCACAGAAATGCATTTAAAATATGCTACATATAACTCATTAATAACTTGTATTTGGTTGCATTTTTTTTCCTCTTTGGAAGATAGGAGGTTGAATATGTAATTCCTGTTCCTAATGTATCACTGTAAGAAGATGGAGGTCGTACTGTACTCTTGTGCTGTAAAGCATATACGTACAGAGTCATTTCCAGCCTTGTCCCAGTTTGGGACTCCTTTTCTAGCCTTGCTTTCTATACAAATAGAGATTCTGAGAAGCCCTCTGTCCTTTGGCTTTCTTATATTTCTGTGTTGTAATATTTTGACCTTTTTTCCGAGTAAGTATAAATATTTCTGCCTTTAAGTGCAGAGTCCTAATAAATCCTTTAGAAATGACTTAGGAAAAGAATCACATTAATTTTATATGACAATGAATATTTTCTGCAAAGAGGTTATTATATTGCTTCACATACTCTGTAACTTTCAGAAATTTGTATGATGACTGAACACATGCTTAAGAAATGATGAGTGTAAGGAAATGTAAGTAGTATTTTAGGTAGAACTCATGCTAAGTGAGCAGCTGGAGACCTTTGAGGATGCTTTTCAAACTTCAGTGTATATTCAACTTAAATATTCTATGATTCTATGAAAAATCTTTCATTATGCAGAAGTTAGGAAAATACTATGTTAAATTATCTTCTGTGTATGTGAATTCTTTTCTTACATTTTCAGTAAAAATCAGATTATATAATGACCTGTTGCTCTCTTCACTTTTTACTACTTTGATCTCCGTGTAGAATAGTCAACAAACATTAAGCCTTGTGATACTTCCTTTCATTTATTGTATTTTTACTGTGCCAGACAATATCCTTTACATCATAAAATATTCCCGTAAAAACAACCAGTAACTTCCTTCTGGGCTTTTCCTTAAAGCTTCTGTCTCAATTCTTTACTATATGGAATTAAATTGTTTTCAGAATGTTTCAAGAAATGGGAAGGTGTTGGAATCCAGTTTTATGTACCTCTTATTTACATAAAGAGCTAAACCACGGAGATGAAAGTATTCACACTTAACCAGTAAGTGGCACACAGAGTAAAATTTTGCCTTCTATGTTGGCTGTCCATTAGAGGTAGAGGGAGGCACACCTTTGCTAACAAATTTTAGAGGAGGATATGTTTGAGCAGTATGGTTCTGCACAAAAGTGGCAATGACTTCTTTCAATCTCCCCATACTCTTTTCAAATACTCTTTGTTGGTCTCCCAGTTTTCTTAAACGCTGTAATATGTATGACCATAAATCCAAAAACATGGAAAAAAAAAAAACAACCAGGTTTATTTATTTATTTATTTTGACTTTGAAATACCAAGATGAAGAATAATTTTTGTATGGCCAGCTACTCAGTGCAGTCATTGTGCAAGGATCTGTCAGTACACATAGAACTGAATAATGTAGCAGACTAAAGTACAGGAAAACTTGCTGCAGGAATGAGTCACTTTAGGTCATATTCCATAGTGTAATGAAGCCAATATCCATCCATAAAAGGGCGATGCTCTTCACCTGAAGATCAGCTTCCTGGTGCAGAGCTGGAAAAGCTTTTGAATGTATCAGGAACATGTTGGAATATGATTTATTTTATAACACAAATGGAAAGATGCATAATTCTTCAACAGAAGGAATGAAAGGATTTTTACCAGTGAGTCACTGGAAAACAAAATTGTGCCCAAGAGAGGCAACTGTATTTGGAAAAGCTGTTAGTGCTAAAAGCAGGAATTTATAACGGTCATCAGTGGATAATTTGAGCTATTATATCCCATGCTGCCTGTAAAAGCATTAGATGTGCAAATTCAGATGGGTGTTTGGGTAAGTCCATTGAAAAATTAAACCCAAATGTATAGTGAACTTTTGGCAAGCTAAGAATACGTGAAAAACACCTCTGCATCAGCAGATTGTCTAAAATGAATCTGCTTTTCTGTCAGAGCTGACTGTTTGGACTTGAATGGCATGTGACCTTGGGACAATTTCTGCTGGGGAGGGATCTCTTTCAGCAGCCCAACAGTGAGCAGTGATAACTGCTCAAAGAACCCTCACAACTGTGAGGCTGAAACTGACCTTAGAGATGTAAGGGGAAATATTTTAGTTTAAGTGGGTCTGTGGTAGTTGAAGGAAGCAGATGTGGCACTCCTATGTGTGCTTTTTAAATAATCTTATTCCATCTGGCTTTATTCTTAAGAAAAAAAACCACAACGTTTTCGCTCTTTTTGAAAATCAAGTTTTTTTATGATTAGTAGTGCTTCATTTTTTATTTCCTAGGATTTCAGAAGTCTTTTTAATAGAAGAAATTTATGCAAATATTCCTTATTTTCTTCTGTATCACTGTGTTCATATGAAATTAAGTGATTGCAAAAGCTGTCAAGCTCTTACGAAGTTAAAATATGTCTGAAAGTTTCTAAAAGTTTTCAGTTTTGTTCCAACAGAGAATAGAATATTCTTTCTGATTCTAATTGAAATAAATACATTTGACAGAATGACTGTAACCTTGCTCACTCTGCTGACAAGATAAAATGAGCTCTGTGGTGGAAATAAAACAAGCTATCTAGAGACATCCCTACAGGTTTGAATTTATTGTGTTGTTTAAATGGGTCAACTCATGCATGAGAAATGAATGCTAATTGTAAACAGGATCTAAACCTGTAGACTTTAAGGGAAACTGAATCAAATGGTAATCTAAATACACTGATAGATGTGTTCTGCTATATTTTCTCCTTAGAAAACAGCAACAAAGGTAGGCATTACAGAGAAATAATAAAAACATATGTTTGTGTTATGTTAGAACAGTGTAATTCAAATTCAAAAGTCATTGTATTCATTTATGTCATTGGCACTAGTAAATTTTACTTTGATACTGTTAAACCTGTATTTGGTTAAACGAGTTTGAGTTGATGGGATGTTTTCCATAAGATACACTTTAATTTAGAATGGTCTCTTTCTCTATGATCAAAACATTTGATCCAATCTAGAAGAATACCTCTTGGGCTTTTTCTGGTTAAAATAATAATAATAAAGAAGTATCTAGTTTTTTTAACATTCTATTTATGATACAATATTCTGATTAAATTGCAAGGCAAGTTTCTTATGAAAAACGTCAACAATTTAAGAAATAAATAAATAATCTTCAAATATATAATGCAGTGTTTAATGAACTTCATTTTAATCCATAGCAGTTACTGTTTCTTGACAGCAGCAGATACAGAAGTAAAACCTTACATGTACTTATAAAAAACCTTATATGTACTTACTGAAAACTCTGAACATCCTAATTAGAGTTTAAAACAGCGATGTAAATGTAAGTGTAGAATTGACTGTTAATCTCTTTTCAGTTTTTGCTTCAGAGTTGTCTAGCACGTGTACTGCTTTGTACTGTTGTTTATGCAACAACAACAGCAACAACAGAAGAGTCAGTAATGAAGACAGGTGTAAAAAGTGTTCCGTGGCAACTATTGTAAGCATCAATCTGTTATCTGACAGTGGTGTTTTTGCCATAAAATGCAGGAAACTTAATTGATTTGGAAGGTTTCTGATATTTAAATGTATGGCTTTGGCTTTTTCCATTATGGTACTAAGCAACTAAATAATTATGATCTCTCGCTTCACCAGCTTTTTTCCTGTGTCATTTGAATATATTTAAGCAGCATCAAAATCGCTCATTATTTTTAATGAGAATATATTTTTGAAACCTATCATTTTTACGTACAGTAAAAAGAAAATGAAATAAAATCTCTTTTCATATGAACTCAACTTGAGAGATAATTAAAATAAGTTGTTAGAATGCCGAAAAATTAATTAGCCCAAAAGTTGAACACCAGGAGTTAGTAACTCCAGAGATCCTTGAGTAGTTAAGTGCTTGTAAGGAAAATATAATTTCCTATTTCATATTTTCCTATATTGTCTATTACTGGCTTATCATTTCAGCTTTTAATTCTGTCTTATCTGATGTTTTTATACTGCACATCAGTTGCTAGGGCAGCATCTTATGCAGTAAACCTCCTGCTGAAGAACAAGATGCTCTGCTTCTTCTAAAGCTAATACCATCTTTAATCTTGATCCCTGGAGCTTTGTATGTCTCACCCCTATAATGCTCACAGACTTCACTGACCTTGACAGCAGGGGTATCTGGTCCTCTGTGGCACTCAGTTATTTTTTTTACATGTTAACACATGTGTCTGTGATTTCCTCAGCCTGTCAGTAGTTATGTTAGTTGTGACAAAGCCGCACTGTAATAAGTGTAATGATTAAACTTTTTAACCATTCTAACACAAGAAAGGAAGTAGACAAAGTTTGCATATGACATTTCTGCTTATGTCTACAGAGATCATAGAGACTAAGTGTTTACTTTCTCAAAAAGCAGATTAGAGTATTGCTTCCTAACTGTTTCAGTTCTGTTCAAATAATGGTTTAGTTTCAGAAATGTTTGTGTACTCTTTTTCAAGTTCTTTCTTTGGCTTACACCAATTTACTTCTCCTGTTAGCAACCACAGCATTTTAATGTAAATCTTCTAACTATTTTTTCAGATCAGCCTTGAGTTTTTTTTTTCTTCTGCTTTTTCTCACTTGGTAAGTTAGCGAGCTTGTTCATACCTCCAGAGAGATGAGGTAAAATGGCAGATAATGAAAAATGTCTGCAAATGGGAGCAGTCTGAACCTCAGTCCTTGGAGTGGCTAAATACTGGCCTTTCACAGAATCACGGAATTGTAGGGGTTGGTTGGGACCTTTCTGAAGAAAATGATATTTGAATGGTGATTATCTTGAACTTCAAGGCTGGTTGTCTTCAGCCTTCTGAACCTCATTCCTGCTGCCCCTGCTTTGTATCTGCCTTTCCCTTTCTCCAGTAGAGAATGATGGTGAAAGTTGAAACCCTAACCATTTTGGCCAGTCCAGTACTTTTCCAGCCCTAAGAAGAGAAATACGCTTCTAAGCCATGTCTTACGTTGATGATGTTAACTGATTTTTATAGGATTTGGCATTAATAGGGTAGCTGTTCTGTTTCCAGAAACCGGAGAAGAATAGTGGGGCTGGTGTGAGTTTTGGCACAACAGATTTGATCTTTGAGGAAAAAGGAAGATTGGAATATGAGGAAGCTGTGGTAAGATCCAGCGTGTGCAGCAGGGCAAGATCTGGGTGTCTTCAGGGCTGTTACTCAGTGTACCAATACTGAGCAGATCTGGAGTCACTTGGTAGCACTGTTCCTACAGGCACCACTAATAGGAGATGGAGTCAGGGAACCTGAGAAGGCATATCCAGCTCACTTCATGTTTTCTTGCCTGCTCAGCAGGAAGGCCTGCTCTGATGTGGCTAGGTTGCCCTTGGTTTCAGTGTTGTGAGCACAGGGGAAATGGCCAAGGAGTTTCTTCACCTGTACAAAGAAAGCGGTAGATATGAGCAGGGCAAGAGCAGCAGGCATGGAATGAGGTCACTTGTTTGGCATTGCTTTTTGTTTAACATTCCTTTCTGTGCAGCGTGTGGTTCTGGCTCAGATAATAGCTGGCAAGCTGTCTTGATTGTGAAATTATTAGCAGTTGGGTTCCTTTTCATCAGAAAATTGCAAGTTTATGGGAGGAAGGGCTCACAGAAGCTTGGTGGTGGTAGAATATTTAGCTGAATTATCAGCTCTGAGGATAATAGCAAAAGATATGAGAGGCTTTGGCATTATTGAGGGATTGGGATTTAAACAGTCCGTCTCAAAAAGGGGTAGAAGAGATACTGAGATAGACTTTATGAATGAACAAAAAGCCAAGTGGAACACACCTGTAAAGTCACAGGTAGCATGAAACTGGAAAAGAGAATTTGATTCTTCACTCCTTCTTAAGAGGTAAGAATGAGGAGCATGGAGTGCAATTTTCAGGCATTGTGTTTGAAAGAAAAGCATGACTTCTTTCATGACACGTGATTGCCTTTCTGGTCTTTCCATTACTTTCTATTACGGACTAGAAAGCCTTTCTGAACCCGGAATGACATTTTTTTGAAGAGATGGCTAAGATGCAAATGTAACTGGGGTATGACAGATGTTCCTTATCTATGTAGATCTTACTGGTGTTATTTTTTGAGTTTTATCATTAAGGTATTTGGAAACTAGCCAAGATGAAGTAAGACTGAGGGGAGGTGAAGGCTGCTAGGTATTTAAAGGTATTAAGAGCCTTTTAAAGCAAAGAATAACCTCCAGTGTTTTTGCATGGACACTGCAGTTAACTGACCAGATATTCAAGAGTAAGGTGGTTTTGGCTAGCATTTTAGCTTTACTGGAGGTGCGGTTTTCAAGTGTATCTCCTAATCAGAGAATACGAAGTAGATTAATTACAGTTGAAACTAAACTGAGTGATGCACTCCAGCTGCTAAAGCATATACAGTCCTTTGGACCAGACTTGAGCTATCCCATAGCTACTCCCACCTCCTGTAGAATATGGAGTTTATGCGCTCAGCACTAACTGTTTCATTTTACAGGTCTGCTCCTATTGTGCTGCAATACTTGCTAATGGAAACATTTCTTTTATCCTAACTAGGAACTAATTGTCACTTTAAAGTTGCATTCATATTGGACTCTAAGGTGATACTAACTACAACTACAGGCTTTAAAATTGAGAAAGTGGAAGGATGGAAGAAGAAGTGGATGCTGAAAATCAGATTGTTGCATGACCTGTGTTTGCCCTGTCAAGGGGTCACTGAGACCTGTCTGGACTGTGCAGTAAACTTGTGATTTATGTTTGTGGAGGATGTCAGGAAGAAGATTCATGTCTGGATGTGCAGGTGCTCCATTAGGATTTAGAAAGACATGGATTGATTAGGTGGTTATTGCCACATGCAAAATTAGCCTGGTCATAGACCCCTGACAGGGAAGCTCTGTTCATAACCAGAGCACCATGCTGCAGCTGATAGAGCCTCAAAATGTTAATGGTGGGTAATTAAGATAACTTGGAAGTGAATAGGTTTTTGCTCACACAGTCATGCCTGATATTCTGGGCATGAATTTTTAGGGATGCCCTGCTGCAGTTACTACATGTAGGAACTAACTTTTGCTGTGATTTTTTGGTTTGAATCAGTAGAAGATAAGCACCCTCAGTGCATGTGCATGTATGTAAATATGATGCAGGTAGCCAGAAATGGAGCTGTACTGGTTACTGTTGCTTTGGGAGCAGTGTATAAAAATGTACCAGATGTAGGAATCAGACTTGGAAGCAGAGTGTATCCCATAGGTATAAATGAGACGTAGGATTTAGCTGGTAGGCTTATTTCCATAGGAGAAGATGTTCCTATGGTCTAGAACATCTTGAGGAACATGGGCAGTCTGAGAAGTGATCCACATTAGTAATTTGTTTATATTTTGAAATATGACCTTTTCTGACAGTGTCTCCAAATAAAATGAGAGGGCTGAGAGCTGGAGCACGCAGTCCTCCTCTGTTAAAGTAATAAAACTGGGTGTTAAAATGTGGATCTGGCATTCATTCGTTTTTGTATCTTGCTCAGTCTTCAGTTTCTGTTCTGAAAGGTGTACTGTACAGAGATGGGTCCATTTGTTCAGCTCAGTTTCTTATCAGTTCTCAAGGACTGGCATGACAAAAGGGAGAGTTTTCAGTAAGAATTTCCTGTTTAACGAGCACTTTGACTCACTTCAGTTAAGAGCACTGGATTGAAAGAATCACTGAACCAGGTCCTCAGCTTTCATCAGCACCACCTCACAGAAGCGTTTGTTATACATGCTTTCAGCCTGATCTTGAAACCAGTGGGATTTTTGGCCTTCAGTATCTAAGCAGGTTTTACCTTAGGTCCTACTTGTTTATTAGTTTATGTTAGATGTGATTTAATGCATGGGTCAACCAGTACTACTTTGTAGTAGGACTGCAGTACATCTGGATTAGAGAAGTCTGGTTTTTATTTCTATCTAACCTTGCTGATGGCATTCCTTGTTACCTGTGGAAATTTGCATCTCTTCTGGTTCCCTTTCTACATAATGTGGATAATCATACTGAGGGCCTTTGGTGAAGTTCTAATGATAGTGATAAAACAGATGATTGGTATGGCTGCTGGTTGTTGTTGTTTATTATGTACAAATTTTGAGAGACAGCACAAGAGTGGGTGTTTTGAGTCATCAGCTCTAATTCTCTCCCTTGTGGACAAGTATGTCATGTAAACTTCTTAATGCATTTGCCAAACTGCTGAACTCTAAATCCACCCATCCTTTCATTTATTTATTTATTTATTTATTTAAAGATTGTTTTCTCACTTCGTCTACTGGAAGGTAAAAGCCACATTACAGTTTCCACAATAAATTCATGGCAAGGGTATGCCTGTTCATGTGCTAGAGTTGTCTTTTGTTTGTATGGCACATTTATCTCCCTATATACTTAGTGAGAGGTGTAATTCTCAGACTTTGTTATGCGATGCCGAGCAAGTAGGTAGTCTTGATGTGCCCTTGCAAAAGTCTTACTGTTCCACAATGTGCCACTTCTGCCTTTTCTTATGGGAACTCAACTTTTTTGAACGCAGAAAACCAGAGTGTTTTTCATAGTATTTTAAGAGTGTTTTTAAAAATACGTTGTCCTGATTCATTTTAATGTTGAATTTGCTTTTCCTTATGGCAATTCTGGTATCGCATAGTCTTATGATTGTTTCAGATATGGAAATATGACTCTTTCCATCTATTATACTTGTATCTTTCAATAAATTCTCTGAAGAGTATATTTTTCTATTAAGCAATATTACCTCCTGTCCTATTATTCCAGATACCACATTCAGTCTTTTTTTTTTTTTANTGGACCCTTTCGATGAGATCCTGGTCTTTTTTGTACTGGGGAGCCCAGAACTGGCACAATACTCCATGTTAGGCCTCACCAGGGTGGAGTAGAGGGGGAGGATCACCTCCCTTGACCTGCTGGCCATGCTCTTTTTAATGCACCCAATCAGTCAACTGATCTCCTACCCATCTTTGAATATGCAATTTTTGGATCAGTCTTTATTTATTCTAGCTTTATACATTAACCTTATTACTTTGTAGTTCTTCTCTGTGATTACTATGCATGATTTGATAGATGCGTAGTAGTTCTTACTATGAGATTTTCAAAGTGCTAGGGATTTATTCACTGTGGTTGGATAGTTCTAGATTCTTATAGTTTGTGCACATAAAAGATATTTTAAAGATATTTCATAAATATGATGTTCAATCTTGCCAGTTGGTGGTCTTTACNTCCCTCCTGTCCTATTATTCCAGATGCCACATTCAGTCTTTTTTTTTTTTTAACTGGAATACCTCATTAATAAAATTATTTAATAAAATGAATCTCAATAAGACTCTTGAGGTAGTTCCTCCTGGGAGGCCTTCAGCCCTTTAGCATTGTTCTGCTGTCTGCATGGCTCACTGAATTCTTTATGCAGTCACAGAATCATAGGGGTTGGGAGAGACCTCTAGAGATCGCCGGTTCCAACCCCCCTGCCAAAGCAGCTCCCTAGCCCAGGTTGCACAGGTAGGCATCCAGTGGTCTTGAATGTCTCCAGAGAAGGAGACTCCACCACCTCTCTGTGCAGCCTGTGCCAGTGCTCCATCACTGCACTGTGAAGAAGTTCCCACGCACATTTGTGCAGAACTTCCTATGCTTCAGTTTGTGGCCATTTCCCCTCATTCTATCACCACACACTGCTGAAAAGAGTCCGGCCTTGTCCCTTTGCCTCCTGCTCCTTAGGTATTTATAGACCTGGATCAGATCCCCTCTGAGTCTTCTTTTTTCAAGGCTGAATAGCCCCAGATCTCTCAGCCTTTCCTCATAAGGGAGGTGTTCCACACCCTGTATCATCTTTGTAGCCCTCTGCTGGACCCTTTCGATGAGATCCTGGTCTTTTTTGTACTGGGGAGCCCAGAACTGGCACAATACTCCATGTTAGGCCTCACCAGGGTGGAGTAGAGGGGGAGGATCACCTCCCTTGACCTGCTGGCCATGCTCTTTTTAATGCACCCAATCAGTCAACTGATCTCCTACCCATCTTTGAATATGCAATTTTTGGATCAGTCTTTATTTATTCTAGCTTTATACATTAACCTTATTACTTTGTAGTTCTTCTCTGTGATTACTATGCATGATTTGATAGATGCGTAGTAGTTCTTACTATGAGATTTTCAAAGTGCTAGGGATTTATTCACTGTGGTTGGATAGTTCTAGATTCTTATAGTTTGTGCACATAAAAGATATTTTAAAGATATTTCATAAATATGATGTTCAATCTTGCCAGTTGGTGGTCTTTACATTCTATTTCTAGATGCCAATCAATGTTTGCTTTCCTAAGTAGCTGGTAATATTGATACATAAAAACAACAGTTATGTGAGAATATCTATTTGATGTTATAAGTGAGGTCACAGAATTGGAAATCCAGTGGAACTTATGTCTGTCATAAAACTTTACATTTGTCTGTAATGGATTTCACTTTCGTGAAACATTCCTCGTGTTCATCTCATCACCCTGAACAGTTATACTTGAAACAGGTATGTCTGCTGGGTCTGTTAAAAAGCAGGCTTCTCATTCTGCTCTCTAGCAACCCTGTTTCTGCCAACTTTTCTATCAGCACCACTGGATCAGAATGAGCTTCACTATCATTGCTTGTGAAAAAGAAATGAACAGTTTGTAACCTTTCTGTTGGCTTATTTCCATTGTGTCTTGGTACACTCATGCACACAGCTTACTGAAATCTTTATACCACTTCCTGTTGGCCTTTCTTGCCCTGCCTCTCCTGATCTTAGGTTGGGTATATAGGAGATAGGAGGGGAAAAACTGAGTTAACCCAACCAACTGCTGGAAGGGAAATCTTTGTAGCAAATATGACAAAAGGGTGGAACTGAAAACAAAATTGTAAATACTCATGCATTTTGTTTCAAAGCGCACAAGTCCACAAGAAATAGCGGACAGATTTTGATATCCTCATAGCCATGGAGTCTCTAATGCGCTGACAGAGTGTACCCAGTAATTGGCAGTTTTAGGGTCTGACTTAATTTTAAACAATTTTTCATGGTACTAGTAAAGCTGAAACATTTTATTTCTTTCATTTACGGAGTAAATGTGTGATTTTTGGAGAACAGTTCATGGCAAAGAAGTGAGCTCTAGGAGATTCCTGAGTTTAATTTAGAGTTCAGGAATGCATAATGCTGGGTGGTTCACTTGTTTTCATCCACTTGTTTTCAAGTAGCGTTTAAGTTACAGCTTTGTCCCATGAAGTCTTAACTGTCTTGGGAGTTACCGCCTCCTTCCTAGGCTTGCAATGAGTTTGAGCAACAGATCACTTGCTTCAAATTGGTGGTAGAAAATTTCTGTCAAGTTTTCTTTGGTGGATTCACAAAAAAACCAACCAACCAACCAACCAACCAAAACAAAACAAAAAAACAAAAACCAAAACCTTCTATCAGTTCGCCAGATAAAAACGATCATTTGGACAAAAATATTTTTCCGGATGTAAGCAGGAAGGTTTTTGCTGAAGTTAAAATGTTGAAAAACTAGTAATGTTTTAGATTAAGACGTTCAGCTGATGTTCTTTGTTTGGAAGGAAGGTCATCCATCCTGGTCACTCTACTGTCATTTCTCTGTTCTTGTTTGAAGTCTCTGGAAGATGGGCTTGCTGTAAGTGTTGTTGTCCTAAGTAAAAATCTATGCAGCTCAGCTTCTTGGTATCAGAATATAATGCTACTATAATAGGAAAACAGAGCTTCTCAGGAGTGGAAGCAAGAGAGGTTATGCTACTCATTGAACCTCTGGAGATTTATTGTTTTCTTCTGAGTTTGATTGTATTTGTGATGCTTCATTAGTGAGTTTAAAGATATTGAAGGCATATTTTTGAGATGTTTCTGCTAAAAAGATTCAAGGCAGTTCAACAGTATGTCTCCTTTCCTATTGTGCAAGGTGGACTGACAAGGATCCTGAAACCTGCTATTTGTTTTTTCCTTTTCTTTATAAGAGACAAGGATATAGTTTAGGCGCTACAGAAATTGAATAACTATATAGTGGATTCCTTAAAGAATGGAAAGGATGTTGGAAGTCTTAGGAGAATACAGAAATTACCAGTGGAAAGGTTGTTTTTTTCTTTTTTTGCAAAATTTTTTTTTAAGCTCTGAGAAATTTCTTGTCTGCTGGTCTTTTTTTTTTTTCTCCTACAACTCTTGAAGCGATGTTCTGAGTTACTGCTTATTGAAATGAGGGTTTGTAAATACTCCTTAATCTTTTAAAACTGTATTTCTTACTAGAATCCTGAAAATCTTGTTTTTGCATATGGTTTTGCTGACATCTCTGGATTGTCTGTGCTTTCCTGAACAGATGTCTTCCATACTTCTGCCTTATACCTGAGTACCATTGGCAGGTTGGTTAGAAATAGTCTTAAGTCAGCATAGAGGAAATCAAAGCTTTTTAAAAAGCTCTTTTTTTTTTTTTTCTTTTTATGCCCCCTGGATTTTCTGGCTGTCTACATTCATTAGGTTTTGCTGGAATTCTATTAAAAAAATGTTGCGTTAGGTAATAATTATGATATCAATTCCCTTCTGCTTTGTGGTGACCTGCTTGACAGAGTGTGAGAAAGGAGCTTTAATAAGTAATTATTATGTTTATTATTATTAAATGTTATTAATAAAAGTACTAATAGCTAAGTTGGTGACAAGCTGTGCTGTCTTGAAAAACAATTAAAAAAAATATCATTTCTTCTTTCAAGGCTTTTTTAATGTGGAGTCCATTATTTTGTGGAAAATTTCCTTTTATCTTCACTTCAAAAATGCACTTTAAGATTAGAAACATTGATAACATGAGAGTTTTCTGGGTAGTGAGAAATCTGCGTATGTTTTTTAAAAGTGGCACTCTTGTTCATTTTTGCCTGTAAATGTCCTTCCTGATGATACTGACTCACAAAAATAACTCTCATGTAAACTGTTCAGATCAGTGAGCTGACTGTATGTAAGGTTGTGTAGAAGAGGTGTGTGAACAAAGTGTAATTCATCAACTGTTCCCATCTGTGTGCTTCCCTCTGGCACTTTTACTATGTTTCCTTCTTAAAGGAAAAGGAGGTCATTAAAGGTAAACTAGTCCTAGATGAGTGGTGTAGTTGATCTTACGTTTTCCAAAAGTGTTTAGGAATGTTCCAGAGTAACTTGTTACTTTTTTTTTTTCTTTCTGACTAATACTAAAAATATTTTAAAATTCATTAAAAATCTTCTGGACACTTGAAACCTATATACCTGTTTGGAAGCAGATTTTAGTAGCCAATTTTCATAGATTCATAGAATGGCCTGGGCTGAAAAGGGCCTCAAAGATTATCTAGCATCAATCCCACTTCTGTGAGTGGGGTTGCCAACCAATAGACCAAGCTGCCCAAAGCCACGTCCAGCCTTGCCACAGATGGGGCTTCCACAGCCTCCCTGGGCAACCTGTTCCAGTGCATCACCACCCTCTTTGTGAATTTTAACCTAATTCAGGACAGTTTCTATGCCTGTCAGGTTTCTAAATCTAACTGACTTCTTAAACCAGTGAACTTTACCCTATGAGAGCAGAATTAAATGCAAACTTAACTGACTGTGATATGTTTATACTTATGTGTGAGCAGATGAAGGGAGTAAGCTGTGTCTGAAACAACTTTGCGGTAATTGTAACTTCTTCACACTTAGTCAAGTGCAGAATATGAGGGTTATAAAAAAAGCCAAAACTTTATAATAGAGAGTATCTGAACAGTGAAATTGAAAAAGATTAAAAGTGCAGATAAATACATGTGCAATCTATATATATAAAATAATGGCCTCAGAACTGATCATTATGCCATATGATGACATCATCTCACTGATTAATATATGTCAAAAAATTAAATAAAACATTAGAAATAAATAGGAAAACAATAGAAAAGGAAAAACTTCATTATACCTTCTGTCAAAATCCCATATTCACCCATTGTTTGTATAATTTTATTGACTTCTACTTTCAAGTTAAAATAAACATGTAAATCAAAAAGATCATACAAGGCATCAAGGTTGATCAAATTCATTGAGAAGAATGAAGGAATCCAGTCTTAGAATAGAAGTTTAAGAGTTTATAAAAGTGTTAGAGAATGATCTACAAAGTAAAGAAGGTAAACAACGAATGACCACACTCCCTATCTTCCAAGTACTAGAACTAGAAACAAAAAAAGCTGGTCAGAAGCACGATCAAGACAAACGAGAGGAGTTGTTTCTTTGTGAAAAAGTATTAAATGATGGAATTTTTACGAGAAGATCATGTGAGTGCAAAAAGTTTATATTAGCTCAAGAACAGGGGAAGCGTTTAGGAAAAAAATCCACTGAGGGAGAAACCACACCAGGCTCAGGAAATATGCCAGACTAAAACCAGTTGGAGTCAGAGTATAAGTGGGGGAAGTATCATATATTTCCTATGTCCTCACTGCGACTCACTAATGCTTGCAACTGTTCTTGAATAAAGAACACTAGACCAATTGGACCTCTGGTCTGAGCTAGTACTAGACACTCCTAAATTCTTAATATAGAAAGAGTGATAAAACATTCATATAATATATATTTAAAATATGAAATTTAAAATGTTTATGTAAAAGAAGGAAAGAAATTGATACTGAATATAAATCTCTATCAAAATAAGAAGCATGTAGAAAGGCAAAAGAGCCCATTATAAATGGCTAACAGATGTAAAAACAATAAAGTTTTTAAAATAAATATTCATTATAAGATGTAATTTTTAGCTACAACGAAGATAACTTCTGCCAATGTAATCTTATTTCAAGGCAATGGAATATGGTTTTTAATGTGATCCTTTCCAATTTGTCTTTGCATTTTGCATGTTGAATTTGTATTTGAAATCAGTAAACTCTTAATTTCTTACATTTATAATTAGACATTTCTTTTGAATTACATCAAGGAGATGTAAAAAAATTACAGCGTATTTAGAATGAAGCAGAAAAGCATGTCCATTCCCCTTCATGATGATACTTGAATCTGGACCACACATGGCTGCTTGTATAAAGAGTGCCTGTGATTAGCAAGGCATATCTGTTAGATGGCTGACTGGCAGGTTTCGAGATGTAGTTGTTACTAAAGAGGTGTCTCAAGTGGGGATGTTTTTATTGGTTTCCACAGAAGCTGATCCTTGGTCAAATACTTCTAAAATGTTTTTATTAGTACTCTAGACTGTGAGATGTAACCTTTGTTGGTAAATGATGCAGATACAAAAGTAAGTGATACAGGAAATAAAGAGAAACGTGGCGATCTTTTAAGTACTGTTACAGAGTGATTTCAGATTCTGAGTTAAATGGTCAAAGTCAGAATCACAAAATACATATTTTTCATAGTATAATGGAAAATAATACATTTATGAAACGGGAAAACAAAGGATACATATCACAAGATGAATTGGTTTTGAAAACCAGAAAAAATTTGGATTTCATTCTGGTTAATTACTTCTCTTATTGTAGTACTGGGGCAAATGAACTAGTATGATCCTTGGAGGTTCAGTGAGTGCAATGCTGGGCAGAGGCAGAAGAATGCATTTACTAGTGACTGCAGAGAATCAGGACTGATAGTAGAATGTTGTGCTCATGTGGTGAGATGGGTTTTGAATCAATGTATTCGCCTTCTGTATTCCCCAGAATACATGAATTATCCTGGGCTTTGGAAAGAACAGTGTTAAGCTGTTTGAGTGCCAGCTAATTGTTCAACTGTGAGAAGGGAGTAGCTTTAGTATTGTGTGTAGACATTTATGTAAGGGAGAGATATCCAAAAACTGGGACTTGACAGCACTCCTGAGAAAAATATGACAAAGTCTTGTAGCTACCTAAAGGCAGCAAAATGGAGATAAGATTTTATCTAGAGATGACGTGACCTGGATCAGATACTTGTAGATACTACAAAGAGAAGAGATCTTAAATGCAATGTTACTGTCTTGCTTAGCTCAGCATCAAAATAATTATGATTGGGACCCACAGTAGTTTTCTTCCACATATGTGAGAGGTCTTGAGCCATTTTTTATTCTTCTGCAGAGTGTTTGTAGATTCTTCTTGTTCTATGCTGGACTGTTTTACAATCCTCAGAAGAATACATATATATGTGTATATATATGTATTATATATATGCATATACCTATATACATATTTAACCTATATGTATATACATATATATGTAACCTGGATCAATAGGTTGGATTCAGTGAAGGACTTTGAAATGAAAAATACAGTGTTGTGAGAGAAAGGGGCAAGCAAGCTGCAAACGGAGTGTACATCTGTATGAAAAAGATCTGCTCTCATTTGTTGAAGAGTTGCAAAATCCTGGTATTTTTCCCATTTCTATGGCAATCTATTTGTCCTGCTGTCTTTTACACATTTTGTGTGTGCCTCCTCCATGCTCACACTGTGGCTTGCAGTGTACAGAAAATGAGCCTTGCTTCTATTGAAGCTTGCTTCTCTTGACTTGCTATCTTAGTATATCCCTAACTTCACTAGAGTATCTAGTCTTTAAAATGTCCAACTTTCTTTTCTTGCCAGTGCATACGCTTTACTTACATTTGTTTATAATCTTTGCTGACTGCAAGACCCAGGAGAACTGGAGGAATAGTGTGCTGGAAAGCCTTCTCTACATTTTCTGTTGTTGGGTCTTTCAACGCATAAATAATTGACCTCCTCCTTTGAAATTCCAGTGACTATGTAGGAGTTAAGCAAGGTATAATGCATGATGAAGGGCTTCCACAGAGATGAACAGCATCTGTGATGTTCAAGAATTATAATTTCTTAGGGTGTATTCAGTGAACCCAGCAGATCTGGGGCAACTGTAGAGTCTGGAAAGGAACAAAAGTTAAAAACAACTCCTCTTCAAAGCAACTGGTGTGCCCAGAATCACTGCTCGTTGGTAACTGTAGATTTTTGTCCTGAGCTCACTTTCTCTTTTGACTTTTCAATTCATTTTAATGTATTCACATACTTCTTCTGTCTGTTGTATCAACATGTGAGCTGGAATTTATGCTGTTCTGCTGCAAGTGGGAAAATTGTTTTTATTAACCAGTACTGATGGAATTCCAGTGGATGTGTGTTGATTATAATATGTTGTTTAGCATTTACATTCTGCTGCTAAGAGTGATAGATTCAGGAGGGGTTTACCTACACTTTCCAGGAGTTAGGGAAGGCAAAGAACAAAATTTATAAAAATGAATCACTGGGTCATTTTGTACATAGAAAGAAGGCTTGTGACTGGCAGTGTATTTCAGGCTGTGGTTTGACAATCATTTGGAGTTGATATACCACTATGTTGCTCTTGAAAAAGATGCTACAACTGCCTGATGTGCCAGTGCCAGTTATGTGCCCATCCATCCATCCTGGAAGCTAACACTTGTCATATGGCAAGGTGAGAGGTCAGAATTGCTTGCTCTTTTAAATGACGATGAAGTTCTGAATTGGTATAATTGAACTGTGAAACTTCACTCATATGTTTGATACTAGTTAGGAGGAGTGAGGAAACTAGTGAGGTAGGTAGCAAAAGTACTCCTCATACAGATGACAGTGATTTAAGAGCCACCAGGCCAAAGGTTTGACAGAGCTAATTTAAATTTCAGTTTAAGCTATTACAATTGCTTTATGTGTGGAGAAAATTTCACCAAAGGTGACATTGGAGATGATAATCTTGTCCCTTTCTGTAAGAGCCTGGAAGCAATGTGAGTGGCTCAGACAAATAAAAGTTTTCAGTCTTTAGTACTCCTCCATCCCTAATATTTATTGTTGATTTTACTGTTGTGAGAAACTGTGCAGGTGCCTTGCGAATTTTTGTTCAAGCTGTGACAAAAGCACCACAGAGTACAGAATTAATGCTGAATCAAGGAAATGTGTCCAATTCAAAAAAAGACAGCAGTTTCTCCTTAAATGTTATCTGAGTCTTTTTTCATTATTCTGTCCTATGCTAAATATAGATTCTGCTTCATAGGAACTGTGAATCCCATAGAAGTTCTCTAGCGTCTCAGAATGAGTGGCCTTTCTCCTGCAATGCTGAATCCTCAGCATGGAGCTGGAGTTGTGATATGTGTACTGAGAGCACCCCAAAGTAACTGAAAGCTTTCAGCTTTGGAACTTTCTTTAACCTCAAAGGGCTTTATGATTTCCAAGGTTTGTAGTGAAGGTGATCAGTACAGAAAAACCTTCAGGGGTTTCAGAGCTGTACAGTGTTCGAGGATAGAGTTCTTCATACAGTCAGGCCTAGGACATGTGAAAGTAGAGGTAGGCCACTTACCAGGAGATTGTCCTCAGTAGCAAATTCATTATGGATTTCAGAATGCTTCAGAGATATGAAATAAATTTTCAATACAATCCTAGTTATTTATGTTCGTAAAAAGAGAGAATAACAAATACTCGATGATTGCTCAAGTTCACAGAGGGAGCTTCTATTAAATTTCAGAAGTTATGTTTCAAATACTAGCTTTATAATGTTACCTGTGTTAATTTGTACCTTTATTCAGCTTGTCTTTAGTGTTGGATTTTTCTATTATATTTTACGAAAACACTTCAATTTTTCTGAATTTTTAAAACTACAGTTATAAGAAAAAGATAAACTTTAGGAAAAAGTGTCTCAATTTTTCTTCTTTTCATGAATGGTGAAATTTAAAAAGTTGATGCGAATAGACAATTCATATCCTTCAGTTGCAAAAACAGAAATTTAAGAAACAAGGTTACTTCTTTGACTTTTCTTTTGTGCCTATATGTACTACAGAATAAAAATACATTGTTTAATTGGACAGTTCAAGGATAATATGTGGGATAATATGGGAACTGCATTAAACTTCTTAAGTTGTTAAACTGCAATTTCAGTGTACTTTGCTACGGAGAAAAATTGTCTTGTTATAATCTGGTTTTTATATAGATAATGGGAGCAATTCATTTTGCAGACACTTCATAATTTTGTTTTGGTACGTGAATTACCACTTTGTATAGGTCTCTTGGCATTTTCATGCAAAGTACCTTTTCATCAAGTGTGTTTTTTGTAGTGTGATTTTCAAAAGATTAGCGTTCAGAATATGTGGATGAGTATTGAATCTGTACAATTAAAATGTACTCCAGAAAGAGAGAGGAAGTGGTCTGAGGATGTGTTGAGACACGGTAGTATGAATACAACTCTTTCAGTGGCAATAAATGTTTGTGTAGACCCCATGTTACCAATTTACCTGTAGTGATACAGATTTCCCCTTAGAAAGTATAAAGATGATAATTTTTATGGAATTGGTAGCAAACATTGATACATTGATTGCTTTATGTTTGTAATGTGAAACATTTTCTCTTAGGAGACAAATAATTTTTTTATTGTGAGCTCTAATTGGGAGTGTGCATAAGGCTTTTATTTTCTTAATGGTCAGAGATTGCCTCTTAATGTCCCTGCTGGTTGTCTATCTGTCTGTTTCTCATGTAACTGTTGCAAAATGCAAGTCATGTTTTCTGTGACTTGTGTATGATCTGCTACTTGTTTAAGTAGAATGTGCATCATATTTCTAAAGGGGCTCAAATTGGGTCTGTTTCTTTGTATGGAGCAATCCCTGGTTTATTCAAAATATTAGTGACAATTTCTAGTAAACGCAAATAATAGATGTGCATTTTTTTTCCTCTAAGTTAGATAGGTAATTTGCATTTATCATTTCCTACTGCATGCAATTTTGATGACTACTGTGCCTGAAATTCATATGGGTGGACTTTTTTGCCTCTACCATGAAATCTTTATTACTTTACATGAAGACAGATATTTACCTGTATGGAGCTTGTTGTAGGACTGTAGCCATAAAAACTCCACTGTAAAAACCTAGGAGGTACAAAGAAGACCTCTTGTGTAATTCCTAAATTTAAGATAAAATAATATTTTCCACCTTCCAAAGATAAAGGAACTTAGTAAAATGCTGCAAGTTACTCTAAAGATGCTTGGGCTGTATTCTGTTCTTGAATAATTTTTGACAGAATCATGGTTATGTAGAAATCACTGTAATTAAAGAGAATGTGATCTCCGCTGATGTGTAAACTTATATATAAGAATATAGGTTTATTCTGTATTCTGCTGTTAGTTGTAGAAATGTCTACGGATGGAAAAAGCTGAACTCCAAGCAGAATTAGAAACATGAGTTCAATTTCCTCTTTATGAAATGTATATATATTTTTTCAAAGAAAATACTGGAAAGTGAATGGATATAGATTGAGATTGCTGAAAGATGAGAGGGCTATGACACAAGAAGTAAGTTTCTCTTGTCTTTACAAGCAAAAAAAAATCCAAAACAGTAGCAATCAGAATGGACGGAGTAAGTTCATAGATTCATAGATANCATCTGCCTTAGTATTCCATCTAGCACTGATATGGTTCCTGTTACTGACAGGTCAACATCTATTAAATCATTAAAAAATGAGCACAACCTTGTAATTAGATTAGAGCTTTTTGTTTTTAGATATAATTACAGCAAAGTACATTTATATATTCATGCTATTTATTTTGATGCAGTAATTACTATATGAAGTTTTAAGATTTTTGATAGACCAAAAGGGGAGAAGTATGCATCACAATGGTCTTTTGTCTGAAAGTTTTCAGGATTGGTTTCTTTTAACCTGAACTCTTGACTGTTTCATGCCTATATGTCTCTTTGGGATAACTTTTTCTTTTTTTGCCAATCTTTAGAAATGTGGTCCAATTGTATTGTCCGTTCTCCTTATTTGACACTCATTCTTAATATCTTTGAAACTGTTTATTTTGACCTAATTCAGTGGAAGGGTAGCATTCCTAAACTTTCTGTTTGTTTTGTAAAAAGTGTTATGTGCAGAAGATAAAGTCGTCTTATTCCTTGTTTGCTTGTGCCCCAGAATGGCTGTGCCCTTGATTTGAGCTGTGTGGCACCCGGCATGCTGGGCTGCTGCCAGGAGTCACCTTGGGCCAACCACTGGCCAGCTTAAATTGTGGATGTGATGTGGGAAAGGCCAGGGCAGGTCAAGAGGTGCAGGGATGGCATGGAGATCTGAGAATTAACGTCTCACTTGGCAAGGACTATATGTCTCCAGACAGACTCTGACTTCCCCTCACAACCCTTTTTAATCCTGTCACTCATGAAAAAATCAGTTAACTCTGAAGTCACTGATACAAGTTTTTGTTCATAACTCCAGTTTAATGTGGCTTTGAGTAAAATCATAAGGTTTTTTTGGTTGCCTTTCCAATAGTATTAGTATTAAACATATTTCTCCAATCTTTTGAATTATGAATGAAGTTGAATGTTTCTTTTAAAGTATTTTGTGACTTTAATGACCTTTCAGTTGGCTTTGTCTGTCTGTGGTCATTTGTTCAGTCACATTTGGTATCTGTTAGCATTTCTGTAGGAAAGACTAAAATGTTATTACTAATGCCTAGAGGAAAACTGTAACTTAAAGAAATTTCAGTAATCAATACAGAGTCCTAGTATTAGTGTACAGTAGTGAATATTTTATGTAATCAAAATTTGTTTCTGTTAGAGAAAGCTTGAAACATTCCTGTTTTGAAGGGAGAAGAATAGTCTAGTTTTAAAGCAATTTGTGTTACTGATAGGTAACCAGTTCTGTGCCATATTGGTACAATTGTACTGCAACTCCTGTTTGGGTAAAAATGGAGGTGTCAAAGGAAAATTAACTGTATCCAGAGATACAGTGATGATACTGAAGCATTCTTGATTCATAGCCTTCAGACTTAATTGTTTATTTTTTTTTAAATTTTGTTGAAGAATGATCAGTGAGAAAATGAGTAGTTAATGATTCAGCGTGTGCTTGAAAGCTGGGTGAGAGAGATGGAGTAAGAGGAGAAGCTATTGGGTTAACATTAGGCTAATATAAGTGTTGTTTCTTCCTGACCTAATGCTTTGTTTGTGCATTGTAACAGGATATACCCAGGAAGCACTAAATGTGACAAGAACTACAATCTGAATTTTCTTTGTTTAAGTTGAGAGCAGGCGTTGTTAATGAGAAGTACTGTCTCTGATTCTTTTTGTTTAAATAATACAATGTGACAGATTAAATGCCTCTAAATCCCAGTATCACTCTGATTGTTCTTCAGTATTCACCATGATTTAGTTATATTCTCTCCGAGATTTCATGTTATTTACTAAAAGAACTTGAATGAGTACTTGCCAGCATAGTATTTTTGTTGGAAATAGTGATGGCCAGCCAAACCAACATATGCTACATTTTGATATTCCAGTTTGAGTGTAGTCATCTTGCTTGGTGAGAATTAAAGACAGATATGCATTAAACTTTCTTTAACACAGTAGTATATTTTTAAGCATTATTTAACTGTTGTTCCAAAGAATGGTAAGCAAGATCTCTTCTAAAACTAACAAACCCTTGAAAACAGTCCTGCTCTTCATTGATGGTGTCTGCTTTTCTTTTCCGTGTCAAAAGCTGTCAGCAGTTTCTGATTTCTTTCATCTAGTTTTACTAGTTAGGCATTTCCATTGCAAGTAGTTACCCTCTCCCTTATTAGGAATTTGTCTGCCAGAAATAGCTTTTTGACACTACTTGTCATAGGCAGGAAAGTATGAACTCAGCTGGGTACCTTGGCATGTTTTTCTTGATGTAACCTGCTCTAGCTATGATCAGTCTTTATTTATGGGAAGAAACTGTCCTACTCTATCCCAGCATCTGCTTAGTAGAGACATCCTGTGAATGGTCACTGACTAGAAGACTTACTGGGATTGAACTACCCTGCTTGGCTTAGCTGTGGAGTATATTTGGTGTATAAAGAATTATTAAAGATTGGACTCATCAAACTCTCATATACCCAGAGAGAGTGTGCTCCAGCTCAAATGGAAGGGGACTTACACATGTGGAGACTGTGCAAAGATAGCAGTGGTAGAGAAATGGCTATGAGATGAGAACAAACAAGAGGTTAATCTGTGGGAGGAATGGGAAGATGAATTTGCAATTTTCACTGTGGCTGTCTTTGTCTTAGCAATTTTGCAGGAGCTGACCTTTCTTCCCTTTCACCCTTCTCAGCTCTTCGCCATATAAGCCTTGCATTTGTGTAGACTGTGTGCTTACGATATTACCAATGGGATGTGTAAGATCTACTCTGGTTTTCACAATATCGTGGGGTATGCAAAAAATTTTCTGTGTAAGTGGTCTCACCAGAATTACCTTGGGCCTGGTGTTTGGAGACTATGGTAATGCTTTCTGGGAGTGGGCTAGTATGACATAGCCTGAGGGCTACGCTCAGACTAAATGAATTTGGGAAAGAGAAGCAGGAAGCTGATGATTCCAAAGGTTCTTTCAATCTATCCAGGAGGAACTTAGCTGTGTTTAGGGTATCCAGTGACTGAAGACAGGATAAGAAGGCTGAGGCAGGGTGAGTATAACAGTCATCCTGACATCCTGAATTGCTTTTGTACGAAGGCCTCTGTAAACATTGTCAGCTCTAGGTCTCAGAAGGCAAGCTTTACACTGCCAGCTTTTCTGTTTGTTTTTTTTTTTTTCCTTCCATAAATCCTAAATGATAGTGGTAGCTTTGTGCAGCCAAGCACCACTAGTGAATGGAGGTTGGAAAAGGGAATGAGAAGCCACAGTGGTCTTGAGGAAATCATGTGGCTACAACCGTTGTAGGAAAAATTAACATCTTTTTAACCACTATCCCACAAAAATGTTTTTGTTTCTGGGAAAAATATAAAGCTAAGGTGGATAGAATACTAAAAGGAATTGAAAAATATGTGCAGGAGACATCGCCTCATGTAAATACAGCCTTTAACAAACCATTTCACCTGCACAGAAAAATCAGTCATTACAGATGCATTTGGCAGTTAAAACAAGTCTATGGAAGGGAATAGAACAACATGTCTGAAAATTAACTTCAAGTTAATTTTCTCACAGTACACTGCACCATTTCAAAATAGTGACAGTAGATGTGGAAAATAAAAGAAAAAAGAATACATGGTGTATGGTGAGGCTGTGGACTGTTCCTGGTGATGAAATATTTTCTTTTCTATGTTTCTGTATCTGTGTATTATTTCTTTCTTTCATCTTTTTTTTAATTTTTTTTTTACCATTTTTTTAATGCAATATTTGTTTGCCATCCACAGTCATTCTTGTCTTAAACTGTCATTGTAACTTTATATTTTTTCCAGTTGAGTTTTTAAAGTATGGGTGTAAAGACACAACATTTTCAAAATCATAAGCTGGGGTATGGAGAGCATGTTATTTAATCTTACTGTGTGAATGAGTTATTCAAAGGGCAAACATACAGTAAAAAATATGTATTGTAGCTGTTGCCAGCTTCTGAATCAGCAGTGACATGGCTATGTCTCTCCAAGTGGAGCATTTTTTTTCAGTAACACAGCATTCTGAACGAATTTTTGATGAAAGACTGAGCAGAAGTCATTAATATTCACTGTGAATAAAAGAAAAGCTCTACTAATGTCAACTCTCACTCCATTTTTCTCTTTATTCCAAACACCGTCCATCATTCTGAACTCTCATTCCACCAGGCTGCCCAGAGTAAATACAGAACAAATTCTTCATGCTGATATGTTTTGAACAAATGATTCTTAGTTATTTATAAAGACAAAGCTCTTTCTTTAAACAAACAAACAAACAAACAAATTATTAACTGAAAGATTAGGACATGTAGGTGTCCTGAGAAGAGATGATGGGAAACTGGGACACCATATGGCAGAACATGGGGCTGTCCAATTGTAACCAGGATCTGATTGTTTGACTTCTTCGAACAAGTGATGTAGAGGAAGATATTTCTACACCTTTATAAATCTTAAATAATGACAGACTGTATTAAACATAATTTGACTCAAAACCTCTATATTCATTTTCATAATGAGCAAAGATGTGAAAACCTTTTGGTCTCTTCCAATTTAGATATGAATTGACACAAATAATGTTTATTTCAGTATATAACAGGTGATAGAGGAACAGTGTTCAATTTCACATTATTTTTACCCATGGATAGAGAATATGAGTAGACTTTTTCCATACCAATAAGCACATATACTGCTTTTGGCAGGGTATTATTGTGCAGTTCAGAATGCGGTAGACTAAACCATGTAGTGGTTTTGTAAAAGAAGGAAACCTGGGTTTTGACTGTTAACTTAGATAGATTTTTATCTTCTATTTATATCTAATTGCTTTTGAAGTTTAGATAGTTCAGTCTGTTTTTTCAAGCTCTCTGCAACTCAAAAAAGCCTGTTTTCTGTATCTGTAATAGATATATTGATTACACTTCTAGACCGTACCAGCTCTGGATCTCTGCAGTTTGCCTGAAAAGATCCCATCTTATGGCTCTGTATCTTATTTACTCTATAAAAGAAGTCAAGCAATGTTAAGACATATTAACACAGTCTTTGCATTCTACGGGCAAATATTCATGCTTTTGACTAAAACCTAAATATTGAAACACAGAAAACGTCTAAGCTGTTGTTTCTTCAAATATGATTCAGATGCTGATCCTATTACACTATTTTACATCATTTGGGAGCAGTAATATAATGGGTACTGAGCACTTCTAATATTTTCTACTAATTGCAGGTTCTACCATTTTTATGCAAAAGGTTATTGTACGGTAGAGAATCTGTCATATGTTTAGTCTTAAACATAATCCCACTTTGGAAGAACTAGTCTCCTAGGGCACAATTTCATGTGGTCGTTATTGATGTGAATATGATGGCTATCTGCTTTAGATAGCCGTGTGCATCATCTTAATTATTTTTAAAACCCAGAATCTGTTTATTTTTAAAAAGTCCTCTCTTTTCTGACTAGAATACAATGGTTAAGTGTTTGATTAAGGTACATCATTAATCTGAGTCTTCGGCAAAATGAGTTATAATTTGTTGCAGACAGAAAACCTATGAGGAATATCCATATTGTGTTGTCTGGAAGTCATTTACAGAAACAGAAACAATTCACAACAGAATTTCTGTGCTTTTCAAATTAAGGCAAAGCAGGAATGCCTGATAAACTTGAACAGGAGGTAGAGGCAAACAAAATTTAATGTAACAAATCTTGATTAAATTGGATAAATTACATATTAATCTAGATTTCTACATGTGAGTAAAATTCACTTATCTGCTTGCATAACTGGTATATGTGTATCTAGTAAGTTGGAACCAAGATGACAGTTCACAGAATCACAGAATTGTAGGGGTTGGAAGGGACCTCTAGAGATCATAGAGTCCAGTGCCCCTGCCGAAGCAGCTCCCTAGCCCAGGTTGCACACGTGGGCGTCCAGGCAGGTCTTCAGCGTCTCTGGAGAAGGAGAATACACCATCTCTCTGTGCAGTCTGTGCCAGTACTCTGTCACCCTCACTGTGAAGAAGTTCCCACACACATTTGTGCAGAACTTCCTATGCCTCAGTTTGTGGCCATTTCCCCTTATCCTATTACCACACATTGCTGAGAAGTGTCTAGCCTTGACCCTTTGCCTTCTCTTGTTAGGTATTTACAGATGTGGATCAGAACCTCTCTGAGTCTTCTTTTTTCAAATCTGAACAGCCCCAGGTCTCTCAGCCTTTCAGATAGAAGCATCTTTCCAAAAAAAGCTGAAGTTATCTGTTGAAATCTTAATATTTTGTTTGACTCAAGATGAGATAGAGGCCTTATCATTCATGGTCATTAAACCTGAGAGCAGACTTAAAATGCTTCGTCATTTTCTCTGACTTGCTTTTTTTTCTTTGTATTATGATAGTATGTAAGAGCTATATGTAATTTTATAATTGTTTGAACTTCGGAAGTTCTGTCTTTGAGGTGACCTTCTGCTTCTTAAAAGTTGTGACTCAAAATGTGTTTCTTCCAGGGGAAATCTCCTTCCTAGCCTTAGTTTTAAGGTGGTTAACTGTTTCACATAGGGTGGTTGGCACTGTCCTTCTTGAAAGCAACTAACAGTATATGTATATGGCAATTAACTGATTATTATTATTTTTTTGTGTGTCTATCAGTGTGTGTTACCATCTGACTTGCATTTTTTACATTTTGGTCTCTTAATTTGATATTTAATGCTGGTAGTCTGATTAAGTGATATCTGCATGAATCTCTTAAGTCATTGTGAAATTACCCAGACAATTTTCTGAAAAACTACTCAGGCTGGTTTCTCTGGTCTATCGTTGCAGAAGTTGTGATATTAGGACGATTCTGCAGTTGTGATGTAAACTGAAGTCAGATAATCTGACTTCTTAAATTAAAAAGGTGGAGACTGTGATGTCTGCAGAAGCTTTCGATGCTAAAGTGAGCGTGGTCCAGAATGCTGTTTTCACAACTGTGTGACAAGGTGTTGGAGAAGAGTGCAGAGAATCATACAGAGCTATTCCAGCACTGTGTCAGTGTTTAGCATCCTCCTTCCAAACTGCTCCTTGGCTGCCTGTTGCTTCCATCCCATCCAAAGCCTTTGCATGTGATGTAGAACCTCTCTGCCCCCCTGCAATTACATCTGTGTGCCTGGCAAACGTTTGCTCAAAAACAGGGCTGGTGTTTAGACTAAGGAAGACTTGGGACCATTTTCCTTGGTTCAACTGTGATGGCATTCATCTAAGAAGTGATAGATCCTGCTTCCAGCCCTGAAGGTCTTCGTGCTCACAGATGGGTGGCCTAATCCTGGCTTTGTTGGGGGTCCTGTCAGGCATATTGCTGAAGTTGTGCTATGGTGTAGAAAGGATCAGAGGGTTCATGGGTCAGGGGCCTCAAGAGGGAGCGGGGCTGTGTCTGAGTGGTGTGGTTGTCAGGCAAAAGGGATGGAGTGACTGTGTTCTGGTTCCTACTCCAAAGGCTCTTTGTGCATTTAATGATGACGGGAAAATAACATTAGGGCAAATATGAGATTAACAAGACTTTGATACTTTTTTTTTTTAACCTGTTTATTTTATAACTGTAGAAATTTCTGCCAACAAACAAACAAAAACAGCAAAAAAACCCCCAGCCCTGTGGGTAGCATTTATCAAGTACTGTGCTGTACAGGGTGTAATATCCAGGATTAAAATATAAGTTTAGGGCATCTGGGTCTGACATTTTGAATTCCGACACGCATATTGGAGCTTCATCTCCATCTTGAAAAGAGGTGATTTAAAAAAATTAAAAGGCAATGAAATGTGGAAATAACTTCTGTGGCTGCAGAATACCATACATGTATATAAGATTAGGCACTTCCTGCCCCTAGGGTTTGCAGTTTTGTATTACAGATTATCATTATTGCTTACACTTTCTGATGAGATTGAGAAATTTCTTTGGCTGTAGTGTAAAGCTACCAAAATACGTTTACCACAGACCTGAAGGCAAATATAATTCTAGAGGCAGCCTTGGGCTTTGGAGGGCTTTTTGCTGAAAGGCAGGCTCAGACTTCCCATGAGATCACTGGAGAGATAAAATGACTAAAAGCTCTTCAAAGCTAGGCCTTAGGACCCAGCATAAATTAATTCTCTTCTGATGGTTTGTATATAAAAGAAAAAAAAATTACCAAAAGTGCAGTTTAAATAGAAATGTACCCAACAGGACTTGAAGTTACTTTCTAGTATTACCTATTCTTTTTATTTCAATATAAGAACGTCATAATATAACTTCAATTTAGGATTCAAAAGACAAGGAAGGATTATATGCCCAGCTTTCAGAGAGGTTATCTTACTCATTTCATGCCAAATGGCTGCTGCCCGTGTTCAAATTAATTTGCATAACAAGTACCTACACTGTTATTCTAACCATTCTAATGGTGCATGTTAACCTAGTTGCTTGCTAATTATAATTCAGTATTAAGTCCTAAGTTAAAGACTGTTCTGATCTTCTCTGGCTTTTTCTTTTATTACTTTTATAGCTTTATTAACTCTCAAATTTGTTTTACAGATAGCAATTTATTCTAGAAAAAGTCTTCAATCTTCAATACTGTAGGTGGAATAGTAGAAGCTAAGTTGATTTATGCTGGAAATGACTTAACAGAAAAACAACTGAAAAAGAACTGGGTAAGATGGTACTGAAAAACTTGGTACCAGCATTAGAATTGTAGGGCTGGGAGAGGAGAAAGGTAGGTTCTTCACAGGCTTCCTTTCTTACTGTAGAGGTGCTGCTTTACTTCATGGCCCCTTGTTTCTAGCTTGTAAAGCTGAATTATAGGATGGTCATGTATCGTCAGATGTATAACAAGGAGCAATTCTGTAGAGTAGGTCTGAATTCTCTAAAAAATTCCAGATATTCTAAGGAAGCAGCTTGTTTTCTGAATAACTCCTGCCACACATCCCAATCCCTGGCTGTGCTGGGTTTGTCTGGTGCTGTGGGTCAGCAGTGAGGACAGGAGCAGGTCATCCAGCTGCAACCACTAGAGCCATGGCTGCTCTCATTTATCCCGGGCAACAACCCAGCCCTCAGATGCATGCAGACAGGGAGAGGACTTATTACCTTGTGCCTGTAGCCCTGTCAAAGGCTCTAGTCCTCTATTTATAAAATTCTTAAAAATGTTATGCACCTGAAGCTGTAAAAAGGATAAAGTGTACCAGATAAAGCACTTATTGTTCTTTAATATTATTAATGGCAACAAGAGATCTTGCCCAAGGGCAGAATTTCTGGATAATTTGTGATGTATGAAACACTCGGTATAGTATTTCTTTTGCCTTTCTCTTCTCAGAAGATACTTGCTGCACTTTTTCACTTGTTGCAGGCATTAGCTTTCCTTGATTTGAAGAACTGTAGTTCAGTGTTCTTTTAATATGGTAATTTAGGTGTACTGTGTTACACGAAGAGCAATGCAGGGCTAAATTTGTATTATTAAGTTATAGGAACTATTATTTACCATAGTAAAATTTGAGAACTTACTTTTTTTTATGTATTCTGGTGGCAGTTTTCATGAGACTTATGCTTACTTAGAAATGTGAGTATCCAGGTAGCTCCAAGTAAACTTCCTCTAATTTCAGTGGAATTGTTTACAAGGGTGATTTGTATTCCAGGAATGACAACACAGTTATGTGGAGAAGGAAATAGTAAGGCACCTGAAGAAAACAGTGCAGTGTATAACACAATGCTCTAGTGTGAAAGCATATGATGGAAGTGCAAAACTAAATATAATAATATTTACATATATGCAGATAAATATTTGTGTGAATGATGGCAAAAAATGAAGATAATTTAAAAATAGGACGAAATAAATTCTTACTTTAAATCATGTGGTATTCAGTGAGAACTAATGTTATTAATGCTCCAGATTTTCTATGGTTGTAGCAAAAGTGCTGGTCTGTTGATTTTTTGAAAAGTAGTGAGAAGAAAGGTAACGTTTGTGCTGAATTTGATGACAATTGGAAGAGTGTTGAGTTTTCAGGCATACAGCTTATTCTTTGGGCCTGAATAAGGTTGCACTCTCGTAAAACTTTTGATGTGTATGTCTGCTGCAATATGCACTGTTTCTTTGTGAAGTGCTCAATGAGCTTGTATTTGATATGTGAAGATTTCTGCGGGGAATAAAATTTTCAAGCTGACGTTTTGCAGCTAAGCTGTAGGCAGTGACTAAAACAAGAAGTAAAGTTTTATGTAACTTGATTTGGAGGCTAAAAAAAGTTGCCAGATAATGGATCAACTTAATCTCGTTCAGTTATTCTGTAAAATCCTGTAAAAATATTGTGTGCATTTCTTTGAATGTAAAGTATGTTGCCTAATGCATGTCAACACTTTTAATAAGGTGCTTGCTGCTTCATCAATGATACAAGCCGAAGTGTATTTTTCAGTGGATGATGGAAGATGTTTTTATCATTGTATCACTGTTGTCATGGAAACTTGTGTATGTCATTGTTAAATAGAGTGTATGTAAGGATCCTGTGCCTTATTATTGCTAGCTATTGTATGTATTTTTAGCCTGTTTTCTTCAACACTGTAGACAGTGCTTAAGAACTTGTAAGTTGCTCTCCTGCATCACAACTGGAAACTCAATTACAGGATTAGATGGTCCTGAGAGCCCTCAGCATGAAGTTCTTTGCTATCAAGTTCTTTTCAATATAGAGTTATTAACAGTTTTATTTCCAGATCCTTTGTAGTTTATTACAAACACTACAAAATAATATTTATTCAAGCAAATTATTTTGAAATGGAAGCTTTTTGGATAGAATGGGCCATACATCAATCATTATATATTTAGTCCCTGCAAAATAATGGATATTTTCAGACTGTGTTTTGTCTTTGAATATGCTGCTAAATTCATAATAAAAGCTTTTATGTATGTCTGTCTTAAAGTGGAGCACCATGCTAGAAGGGAAGCCTGACTTGCACTCCAGAGTTAAACCATCCTGGACACAGCATATGTGAAACTTTCTGTCCTGTTTAAATCTTACAGTGAGCACTGTTCACATAGTAAAGGACAACTACTCAAGAATCAGAGCTCTAAGAATGTCAAGGACATTCAGTGTTTTGCACAATCACAATATTTATTTATTTACTGATTTTGTTATTCTACCTTCCCCAGCAATTCCTTATGATGGAAATTATTTGTCTTGACAAAAAAAAAAAAAAAAAAAAAAAAAAATTTTTTGAAAAATTTNAAGTTGTTTGAATAAATTCTTCATCATTGACCAGATGTCAATTTATTTTTTTTAATCTTCAGATTTTAAAGCTAAGATTTTGAATAACTGTTAATGAAGAACTTAGTTTTTATTTAACAAATGAAAAATTAGAACAATGGAAGCTGTGTATCCCATTTAGGAAATACCATTTTTGAGGCTTAAAGACTATTGTGCAAAAGTAGTAGGCACTTACGTGAATATTGTCAGAAAAATGACACTGAGGTTT
This sequence comes from Odontophorus gujanensis, assembly GCA_013399175.1. Taxonomy (NCBI): domain Eukaryota; kingdom Metazoa; phylum Chordata; class Aves; order Galliformes; family Odontophoridae; genus Odontophorus; species Odontophorus gujanensis. The sequence goes on from VXAB01000272.1 coordinate 149,453, forward strand.
TGTGTTTTTTAGAGTTCAGTGTCTGAAAAAGTTTTATACTGGTTTATTTCAGTATACTGTTACTCATCACAGCTAAGTTTACATCTGCATGGCACAATCCTGTACCATGGTGAATACTCCCACTTCTGATTGGGCCTGCATGATTCATTTGTCAGGATAATTAGCTCTATGGAAAAGGGTTTAACAACTCAAGCAGTGTCATGATAGCATAGCTACACTGCTACTATTTAACCAGATTAGGTTAGATACTGTTATGTGAAACTGTTTGTATTGTACAAATTTTCTAAATACTCTGTCGTATTTGAGAGCATGTTTGCAAAATAAAATAATCTCTTCTTACGATATATAGGGCATTGAAGAATAATTAGGTTTTCTGGGTTTCACAAATCAGTGTCCTAAGATCTTATTTTTATATATCTTTAAAAATACCATTACAATTCCTTGATTTACCAAAACTTTGAATAAGAACTTCCATTGAATGAAAATCTTTGCTTAGACGGTGAGATATTTGCAATTATTTGTGCTGCTGCTGACAAATGCTGTGTTAATGATCTGACATATGCAAGCTTGTGGTTAAACTTTTTCTTTAAATAGAACCATCACTTCAATGACTTTTGCTGATGTTAATTGATATTTCATATTCAGAAGAGGCTAAATTTGGCAGTCTGGAAACCCATGCTTTCTGTTTGTGATTGCAGTGCTGATAGCCTAACTATGAACTTCCTTGGGCAGTGCTGCTAGTAACTTCCAGCCTGATAGATGAGTATTTCTAGAAATGAGGAGTGATTGAATCTCAGTGCTTACAAATTCCTTGTGTGCCTTTTGAAAAGAGACCACCAGCTGTGTTCTGTTGAATTAATTGTACTTATTTCTGTGATGTGTGCATCTGTCCAGAGAGAACAGAAAATTATGTTCTTTTTTCAGGGAAGTCTGTGGGTTGATTTTTAACTCACTGAAAGCAGGATAGTTAAAGCATTAAAACTCTGTCTCTCTTCTTATATTTTCAGTCCAGAATTGCAAAGGATCCCTCTGTAATGCTGTGCAGATTTTGCAGCTGAATTACCTCTGTCTTTGACTTGCAATCTGAATTCAAATACCACTTGAAGAACTCTGCTAAATATGTTTGACGTTGTTGTGTTCTGGTGCCTTTTCTGGGACACGCACAGTGAAATGATAAAAATTCAATTGTGTGTGTGGATGGTGCAGATCTCAGAAGGATTTTTGGGATTATGCCAGGTCCAGTGGTAGTGTTTGTTCTGTGATGGAAGTGAGCGTAACTGCTGAATTGCTGTGTGCATCTGGACCAGGATGAGAGGAAATCTTTGATCTTTTTGGGCTAACATCACCTGAATGCATTTCAAAAAATACCAATGAAGGAGCAAGGAGATGGCACTGCTCTGGACAGGTATGGCCACAGCTGTGTGTGGTCTACACAGGATGGTTGCCCAACTGTGTGACAGCCTCATGTGTGTGCTGGAACAACTCATACTAATGGGGACTTGAGTTCCCTTATACCGTGTTCCAAAACTGTGAGGTTAAACTTGAACTGAGATGTGAGACATCCATGCAGGATGGCTGGATGTAGAAATCTGGTGATGTGCAGAATTTCCTTGCAAAATTGGAATGAATTTATATTCTATAATTCCCTGAAAAACCTGTTGTGTGTATGCAGAAGTTCTGCAGATATTATCTATAATTCAGTTATAAAATCTCATGTTGCCACACTTGCTTACAAAGACTGTGTGTACACAGCTCAGCAATCCGTTCCAATACAATTTTCTTAACATTCTGTGTATCTGGACTTCAAGCAATCTGTGTTGTTTCATGCCAGAATGAATGATTACAGATTCATTATATACAGCGGAAAATGGCTCAGAAGAGTAAGTTTGGAGGTTTTGGAAAAAAAATGCAAATTTTGCAATTCATCTTTAGTAAAACAGTACTTCATAATCATTTTGAAGACTTGAAGATAAGTGTGTAACTAGATCTTTATTCGGACTGGATGTAGTATTTTAGAGTTTTTTTTTAAATACCTGTCAACATACACAAACATTTGCTATGCCAAATGTGCTTGTTGAATCCAGATTATTGATTGCCTCTTCTGGAAATAAATTCAGCTTGTTCTTGACCTGAAGTCTGTTAATGGAACAATAATGTATTTTTAAGCTGTACAGCTCTTAAATGGTCACAACAAATTCCCCCTATCCCTAGAAGAGTCCTAGGCCAGGTTGGATGGGCCCTGGGCAGCCTGATCCAGTGGGGTTGGAACTGTATGGTCTTCAGGGTCCCTTCCAACCCAAAGTATTCCTTGAAACTTCTCTCTGAATTTTATCTGGATATATTTGAATTCCAGGGTTGCTCTGCAGCACACTGAATGTTATTAGATAATGTTCCATGTTCTGAGGAGGAAAAAAAGGTTTTGCATTTCTGTATCATGTAGTCTCTAACTACATCTGGTGTCTATGGAGTGCTATACTGACTAACTTCTATGTATACTGTAATATTTTTTTCCTTACTCCATTTTTTTTGCATAATATTGTATTTTTCTTTATTATAATGATTTCTAGTGGTTGTCTTGCAATCCCTGAAATTACAGATGTGGAAAACAGCATGTTCGAATGCTCAGTTATACCTGGCATAGGTGATGCAAAAAATGGGAAAAAAATGAAAATCTATGAAATCAATTCAAGATTATGCTAACAAGAAAGTAGATCTTTATTATGAAGAAACCATTACAAGAAAAACTCAATTAATATATAATAAATTATGCTATGTTCAGTTATGAAAAACCACAATGTAAAGCAAAATACAGTGTAAGCATGCTAAAAATCTGAACACGCTCCCATCAACCCAAAATCCAAACAGTTTTTATTTGGTCATTTTGACTATATTTACTTTCCATGACAGAAAATAGAAAAAAATTTTCCAATATTCAGCAGCCTTTGCAGCTACTGAGAGCTCTTAACTATTTCTTTACTATTTTTCAGTGTTTTCACATACATAATTTATTAAATGTAGAAAGGAAAGGGAAAGTAATGGTGGTGGAAGAATACTGCATTTAAAATAGTATCACAAAAGCTTTGTTGCTACATTTCTGACACTTTTGTAGATCTTTACATGTGGTGCTTGAAATCATGCGTAAGTCCGTTGCTTAGGAATATATCTTCTGTGGCAGAAGTTTTCAAAAATGTCCAGTTATTGTGCATACCCATCTTATAAGACTAAATTTCTCTTTTCTGCAAGGATGAAACACCCTGGGCTCCAAAAAACTGTCATATTAAATTAGAGGTGATCCTCACTTACACAAACCAGGCCTTCTGATTTCAGCCTGAACATCACAATGCCAATCGAAGTGTGGACTTTAGGAACTTATATTTGAAATAACAAGGTGAAAAATCTTGAAGATTTCTGTACTGTTAATCCATAACGAATTCTATGTCTTGATGATTATATACTGAAAGCATGAAAGCAGTTAGTTCCTTTTTTCTTAATACATTTTGCTTCAGCCCCCAGAAATGTGTGTTTTTAAATAAGATCAAGGGGGCATTGTGTTTGGGCTCAAGTACTCAATATTCTTTGAATGGGTTTTCCAAGATCACACATTCCTTATATCATTGCCAGATTGCAAGACTCTGTTGTGGTGAATCACTCTGTTAGATGAAGTTCAAAATTGTGACCTGTATAAAATGAGAAGTATATATGCTAGAGTTTAGAAAGAAAATGATAAAATTCTGCTTACTGTGACTGGTCCTGTAATATGTACTTACATGTTTTACAGATGTAAACATGGTGACACCATATCCGTTAGAATAAGGATGTATTTCAGTTTCATTTTAGCTGGACTTCATATTGAAAAAGGTTGGTTTTGAGATCATGACATTTGTAATGGTGAATGAACTTGCATGGTTGTGTAAATACATAGCTATGTATGTTTCTAAGTATGCAGATGTGTTTATATCTGTCTGTTCACAGATTTAGACTTCAGCAAACTTCGTTGATTTCAGGCATGCTGTAGAGTCTGAGCTGTTTCCTGCAACTCTGAACCTTTTTAGAGTTTTCATTTTTTCTCCACATATTAATTAATAATATGGAAAGAGTTTAAGGAATTGTTTATGCTTGATGGAAAAACTCATTTTCCTGGTGAATATACTATCTGCCACATCTACTGGAAAATGAGAACAGTGCATTTTTTTAATTGGACCAACAAAATAAAATGTTGTGATGACCACTTTTGAAGTCTGCATGCCTTGAATCTTAGAACTGCACAGTTTTCCCATAACCATAGTATCAGTGTTCCCCTTTTAAGCCTGTTAATTTTGCTAAATTACTTATGTTGTGAATTAATTGAATCACAGTGTTTTAATTGTGTTCATAGTCATTTTAAAAATAGTTGACTGGGATAGGTCATTTAGTTATATTTTATCTGTAAGAAGGCATTAGCTCTGCTGCAACTGATAGCTAACAAGGCCATCTGCAATGCCTTTCAGTTCACTCACACTGAATTTTTCAGATAAAGACTGTCAAGTGCTTCCTAAATAAGGAAGGAGCCTTGGTGAAGTTAAGTGCGGTGGAGGGCACAAATGAAGCATTGATTCCAGGCATGCTGTAGAGTCTGAGCTGTTTCCTGCAACTCTGATCCTCTTTAGAGTTTTCATTGTTGTTTTCTCCAAGTATTAAAATGCGAGTATCTGTCACTCAGGAATTCACAGAGGATGAAAATGAGAATGGAGAAGAAGAAAGGGTGAGTTAAACCCAATAGCTTTGAAAATTAATTTTTTTCTTTACTTGTTACTCTTTTAGGACAAGAAACCTGGAATGATTACCTTTCTTTTATAGGTCTTCCTCAAGCCTGTTATTGAGGACAAAAATATGGAGCTGGCCCGAAAATGCAGTGAAATAATAAGTGATGTAAGTGACAATGATTGTTTGCATCCTTACATTTCCAGTGCTCTTTTCGGTGGTTTTATTTTTACCACATGTATACATTTACAGTACATATTTATTCAGAAATGTACCGTGCAGCATGTGCCCATCCAAGACTCAAATACAGAGCACAGATAATAGAAAAGCACAGTGTACTCTGATACCTTGAATTATTAGCTGTGGAAGGATGAGCTTCTTGGAGCACTTAAGCTGTATGAAGCACAGGGCCTGGGAAGAAGTTCCAAAAGTTGGGTCTCAAACAGAAGGTGACACCCATGAGAACACTGGCCAATTTCACCAGAAAAATGCAGTATGTTTTACCATTTGCTGCTCAGTCCTATTAAGTTTGGTTGGTTAGAATAGAACTGGGTGCTGTACTCACATAGTTGTAAAGAGAGAAGATAAAAATCAAACAGATGAACTTTGGTTATTGTCTACTAGTCTTTGGTGATAGAAGCTAAAATCTGCGTAGTGTATTATTATTGACTTGCAATTATGGGAAAAACCCACTGAAATGGTAAGGTCTGAAAAGGAGCTTTTCCCCCTCACATGAATTGCAATTGGAATGATTGTTGTATACAGCATGTTGTGGATGGTGGCAAATGAGAAAAAGTTATTGGAAAGAGACATTATTTAACAAGTGTTCTAATGAAACTGAATTGGGGGTAGTTTATCTTGCGTTATGGTATTACCACAGCCCATGTTACATTTTAATACAAGGTTCAGGATGTGAACAAAGTGAATGATTTTTTGAGAATAGGACATACAGAATCTACATTTTAAATGATTAGAAGATATATGTCAGAAAAGAATAGGTAACTCAGAAAAACAGTACCTTAGAGATGTAGGTTTTACAGTGCTGGCTCAAAAGTGTGACTTATTGAAGTCTTTGTCCATGGAGCATCTGGTAGTATTTTAATTTTCACAAGAAGATTGCTGAAAATAGAAAGATCCTTAAAAGAAGCTACCATGATGGCTCCTTTGTATTCTCAAGCTATTTTAGGAAGTAGTAGAGATTGTTACTATTTTTACTGATGGCTGTCTACAAGCTCTCTGGGGGAAATGATTAGCATCTTCCACAATAAAGCTCATGTTAATTCATGGGAAGGCCAAATAAAAATGGAGATGGAATACCAGACTGACCCAAAATGCATGTTGCTTCTGTGCAATTTATTTTTCTGAACATGGTTGCTGTTCTTCAAGGCAAAAACTCCTCAAAAAAATGTTGAAGAAATATTTGCTTTCATTGAAAGGAATTACTACTGTGCTGTGTACCCATTAGTAGTAATGTTGACGGTGACTGTTGGTCTCTACATTTAGCAGTTAATTGTATTTTCTTTAAGTTTCTAAAGGTTCTTGGAGGGTAAAGTGAGCAATTAAGATAAACCAGGTTCCCGAAACCTGTAACAGTGTGGAGATGTGAGCTTTTGCTGAAAACTTGTCATGCATTTAGCCTGCAAATGCTTTTGATTTTCATTGAGACATGTGAAACATAATGGCAACATGTCATTAATGCTTTCAGGGCCATAGTAATATGTAATCGTCCAGAACAAATTTAATTTCAAAGATGATGTTCTTTGTTTAAAAATGACACTCATTTTGTGGGCTTTATTTAGCCTTTGCTAAAGTCAGTAGGTGTGTTCTGATTGACACTTGGATGGAGTGTGTATATGCTTAAGGAATGAATTGGAATTTCTTGTGACCAGTGATGTCATTTGTTCTATGATGAGTTCTTTACCTTGCACGCTTCACTGAGAAGCCCAGTCAGCTGCAAGGAAATTTGCATTTTGACACAAAAATGTTGAAAACTTTGTATATATTCTCCATGCCTTTTTTTTTTTCTTTCCATGAAACTTTGGTCAAACTGTTGCTTGTGTGAATGTATTGTTGGTGAATATCTGTTCATTTTAGCTGTACAGTGTTTTTGGGGGGGTTTGCAGTTCTGCCCCAAGATGACCTTGTAACAGCAGCTCTTGTCCTTGTGGACCGTGAGACAAGGTGGCTCTCCTTGTCAGTCTGGTTGCCTGCCAGCACAGCTCCTCCATGAGAACACAGTAACAGGAGCTCTTGTGACTCGAGATACTGTGATTGCATTACACTCACCCTGCATTCTTTTCAGGCTGACTTTAATTTGGCAATATGATTTAAAAAAATGGTTGTGATGACATTGCTGAGTGGACATGCGACTGTCAGGCTTGAACTGTATGGGGGGGGAAGCTAGGAAGTGTTTATGTGCACCTGTTCCTCAGGAAATCCCCATCTTCATTAAGTTGGTAGATATTTGTTCTGTTGCTCTGATACACCCTGAGTTGTTTCTCCCTAAAGCCATTTCTTTTAATCTCCCTCTATTATGCAATATTATTTCATCAATGCTTTCAAAACTGTCATGTATATTCAATATAAATGAATTACCTTCCATTCCTTTTCTTTTCTGTATTAGGAACTGAGCCTATCCATTTGCTTGTATTATTTTTATTTTAGTATCTTGTCATCTCTTCTTTGTTCTGAATATGTAGTGTAATATTGTGAATGCCTTTTTGGTAGACTGTATCTTCTGAAGATTCTGCTGAATTTTAGTCCTGTGCGGTACCAGTGCTTTTTGTCACCTAGAGCAAAAATAGTATCACCATCTATCTGTCCTTGTATGGGGGCCAACTTTGCCTCAGGAGACACAGAGGGAGAGCTAAAGAGATGTAGGGTCAAGTGTAGAAGTAGTGCCTTTCCTCAGGTATCATTAGGTGTGGGATCACCTAATTCAGGCTGGAGCTATTCTGCACTCATCATTAGTAGTCAGAGCCTCTAGATCAGGAGTACTTTGAGTTCCAAATTTCTTTTGAATGGTAGAATACTATGGGGCAAAAATATTGTATGCTTGTCCTCTTCTCACACTTTTTTCTAGATTTCTGTGGTCACAGAAAGCGGTTTTAGATAGATCTATGATCTGACGCTGTTCTTACACTGTTATAAGAGATTATAAAGGAAGAAATGAAGAATTGGACAGGGAACGGTTAGTGGAAATAAAGTTCTCTTTTGATCCTACCTAAGAGCTAGATGAGAAAATTCAGGCCTTTTTGTGACTATTCTAAGCCTGAAGGGGTCTTTGAGAGGTGACAGTTCTATAATGGATCTTGGCATGTTGGTCAACATATCCATGTACATCATCAATGGTGTCAAAATATTGAGCAGTTTTTCATATTTAAATGAGACAAGTATGTACCCCTTAATACAAAATAAGGGTAACTGCTTGGTTTAGTCCTGGATAAGGCTGATTCCATTTGAATTTTTCTTCTTGGAGCAAGCCATGGACAAGATGAATTTTCCTGGTGAGCCAGGAACCTTCAGCCTAGAGATTGGATGACCTTTTATAAGGTTTGCTTTTGACCATATAACATCCATTGAGGAAAAGACACAAACAAGTCAGTTTGAAGCTTACCCTTTCAGTGAGTGTCTAGGAATTTTAATCCAGTGTTACTGGATAGCTGTGCTGCTGATCAGAGTAGTTTTATGCTATGTCTGGGAGGAGAAAGGGCTCAGGAGAGAGCTATTAAAAATTGTGGTTTAGTGAGCTACTGGGCTTCAAATGTATCTCAAAAGGGCAGTGGTGGCTGTAGGCTATCATTCGCAAATTTTTCCTATTGTCTGTTTTTTTTTCTTTTAAGGATTACCAGACTAAACAGAGTGTATTGTGGTGAAGGGTAAGTCACTTAGAGGCAAGATTTCCTATTCAGTATTTTAGATATTTGATTTTGTAACACCAAACTTCTTGAAGAATATTGATTTCTATGCATATTTTTTTTTCCAGCAATTGATTATGTTCTGTCATAGCCAAGTGTTTTAGCCTCCCATTTACTTCATTAAAAATAAATACACTTTTTAAGTGCACGTCATGACTACGTTATGCTTGTCTCATTTTCTCTTCTATTCACACCTGATTCTAAGTGATGTGAACACTTCTATAGCAGAATGAAGTGTGCTGAATTTAAACTGGACACACATTTTGTGTATCCTCTCTAAATTACTTATTTGAACCTGTGTGGGTGACCATAATAAATATGAGAAATAAAGGAATGACATGACCCCTTTATTTTTTTCGATTATTTTGTTAGTTTGATTTCTACAGCAGAATGACTTTGATTGTTTCTTGTAGTCCCCTTCCCCCACCATTAAAAGATACCTCAGGAGGTTTTCATGCTTGATTTTTGAATGTAATTATTACTCTAATTAAAATGGATGCAATTACAGTTAGCTCTCAGTTATCTGTGTGTGATTTATCTAAGTTGTGAGCAGCATGGCTCTCCATCTCCTCTGCCAGAGCCCCAGTTTTACAGGCATCCTAGTGGGAATTCAATCAAACTGAACCAGTAGACAGCTCTACTGATAATCCCATAGTCTCCCTCAACCATATTGTGAATAGCCATAATTCTTCAGTGCTATTTTTTAAGTGATTCACGTGAACTTTCACACTTTGCCTCACACACACCCTTAGAAACATGTGCATGCATGAACACAAGTTGGCTGTATAGCCAGCTGCTCATCCTTGTCATGACACTGCAGTTTTTGTGCGTTACTCTGTGGTTGCCTAGAAGCACAGTAGCACATAGAGGTTACATGAACTGTTGAATCAACGTGGTCATTAGTGAAATGATAACATACAGTAATTTTACAACCTTAATTCCACAAACAGTTTTTACTTAGAATACACTGTAGTTCACAAAGGGAGATTGTATTATTCAGTAAAGAGATATAAATTCATTCACTGGTCCAAATTTGGATGAGCTCCCTGTAACTAAAATTATTTCCTTTGTGATGATTATGTGGTCAACAGTCTGAAGTGAATTTAGCATTATATAATTAATTTTATGGAGAACATAAAGCTTCCAACAAAAAGTTCAAGAGCTGATTCTGTGTAAGCTACCATTCTTCCTCATGAATTTTGCAAGTCAGTTTATGGGAATGTAGACAAGAATTTGTGATATCCATTAAGGATGCAGAGAAGGAGGAAATTAATACCACTTATTTCTGTAATGCTCCGGTGCAGGTCATGTTGCTTCTGTCTGCTGCTTGTCAGCAAGCTGAGAGTGCATCAGTGCATGGTGCTGTTGAGCAGAATGTGAAAATGAGGTTAGAGAAATGGTAGCAGATAATAACCAAGAAAGCTTAATCCTAAATAATTCAATTTGCATTGAGTTAAACTATATTATATGAAAAGAAAGACATCTCACTAAAATCATTTAAGGTTACTTATTGGGAGTACATTTAAAAGGTACACATGGAAACTGTCTATCTTTAGAACGTGTTTAATTAATCTTGTATTCACCATACCAGTTTGTATGTAGAAAAGATACCCAACACATTCACTGTCCGTAGACGTTGCGTTCTTCACAGTCTCACTTGTACAAACTAGCTCTGATGTGACTTCATCAATAGGCATGTGGTTGTTTCAGATAGCTGTGTATTGCAGCTGCAACTATTGTCTGGTAGGTAAAAGGTTGGGACTTTGTGCTAATGCTTAAAAAATAAACACTTGCTTTTTTGCAAAATACATTGTGGTATTTTGCATCCAGAATGCTTTAGTTGTGTATGTGCATGACTTAAGAAATGGGCTGATTTAAAAATATCTTGGCTTTTTAAGAGACTCTGATATTACCTGCATGTCACAACCATAGGGGTGCTTTGTAGGCAGTGCTGTGGTAATGGACTTGTGAATTTATTCAAGTCTTGGATTCATAAAGAGACATTTGGTTATGTTACAGATTCTGGACTTGCAAAGTCTGTGTTGGAAGCCAGTCTTTACAGTTTTATCGGTGAGATCAAAGAGAAAAGCCTTGATTCATTTTTCTTTTCTTCAGAAGAACAGAGCATCCACGGGCAGTGGGAAAACTGTGCTGTAGATATAGGGAAAATTCATATATTTTTAATCTTTAATATTAAAGATCTCTGTGACTTTTACATGCCTGATTCTGTGTATGAGAACTTGGTATTTCCCTGTGTGGCCTAAGAATTTTTCAAGCCACTGAGAACATTATCCATAAAAATAAATAAAATGTAACTAGCCATTGTATATTTTTGAGATTTTGAGGACAACTAATCTTCTCTTTTTCCTTTTCATAGGTACACTACAAAGAAGAATTTGAGAAATCTAAGGGCAAGTGCATATTTGTACCTGACACCCCTCAGTTAAAACATGTGAAAAATGTTGGTGCTCTTATTTCTGAGGTAAGACCAAAAAGATTTAAGAATTCTCTTTGCTTCTTATCCTTGGTAAAAACCCTGTGAGCTGAAGATTTTATTTATGAGCAGGGGAAGGATGGCTTATTTTAAACAATAAATCTGCTTAAAGTTGATGTGATTTCAAACACTATAGTTAGTGTATAATATATGCCCACATATACTTTTACAACCTTTTTGTTTCAGGATTCCAAAAGATATTTTATTAACAGCTCTGAGACATTCATAACTGTGCCATTTTGTGGGTCAAGTGAGGAATAGGAAAAGGATTTCTTAATTATTCTGCGTTGATGAGCTTTGCAAACTACATGTTTGCACTAACAGCCTGACTGTCAAAGAGAAGGAGAGAAGGACCTGTTACTGTGTTATTACACCTGCTCTCCAATGAGGGAATTGGAACAGGGATCAGGTGAAGGCCATCTGCAGGTCACCTGTCAGATCACTTGTAAGTGTGCATACCCATATGTAGAGGCTAAAAAATGGCAGCTTCCAAAATGATAGACCACAGTTCACTCCCAGGTCTTTATATCCATATTTTGTTCAAAATTTAAAGCAGATTGTGTTTCATTTTATTCTGTTGTGCACTCCTGCCTATTGCAGCTAGATGCCTTATACCCAATATGATGGTTTATCTTGTAAATTACTGACCTCTAGTGTCCCGTAACCTGTCTTTGCAAAACTTGAGCACGTCTGAAATTCTTTCTTAACAGAAGTGAATAAAACCTTCTGTTTTGGGGGACACCTACAAATGTAGCAAGTTATTGGTATATTTAATATGTAAAGGGAACTATAAAAAAAACAGCTGTATATTGCACAGAAAGGTAATAACATTAGACAGACTCATTCAATATGTCTTTCATATGTATGAATAGTTCCTCAGCAATAAGTGAAATGATTTTATAAATTTGGAAAACTTAGATCTGAAGAAAAGCCTTAGAGATTTTGAACTATGAGGGTTGCTCCGAAAGGGATGCCTCCTATTTTATGTTGGCTGATGATGTCAGAGGAGGTGGATGTTGGTGGTACAGCTGTAGAGGTGGAGCCTTCCCACCAACATTCTGTTACATTTTGTTGCTGTGTGACAGATGGCAGCAGAGAACAATCTGACAAAGTGGCTTCTGACACAAAGGTGCATATGAAGCAAAGGTGTGTAACTGAGTTCTTTCATGCAGAAAAAATTGCACTGATTGTCATTCATTTATGTGTACTGAACATCTATGGAGACCAAACACTGGATGTGAGCATAGAGAAGCAATGGGTGGTGTGTTTCAGCAGTGGTGGCAGCTATAGTGGGTCACCTCCACTGGTGCAGATTTTTAAGAGCTTGGCATACAGGCTGTTGTTCATGGCTGGTGAAAACACATGGTTAATGGTTGTGACTGTGGTGAAAAATAGTGTTTTGTAGGTGAGAATTTTCTCTATTCACAGTGTTATTTTGCACCTTCTATCTATTGTAGTTTCCATGAAAATAAATAGGAGGTATTACTTTTGGAGCAACCTTTCAATTTTTCAAACCTTTTTATGAAGCATTGCAAGTTCTGAACGCTGGAAAAGGCACAGAATGAATAGAAAGGCATTCAAAAAAATGTGTCTACAACGTGAGAAAATTAAGTAGAAATGATGACAGACGTTAATTGCTACTTCGCATTAATTGGTAAAATATTTTTCTGTTGACATCTCACTGCTACCATTGTGCAACATTTTGGAAAACAATGAGAAAATACAAGTTTGTTTTTTGGAAATGACAATATAATGTAGAAAAATATGACTGCCTTGCTTTATTTTGTACTTCTCTCTTCAGTTCTAGAATTTAATTACCAGGTTCTTTGCATTACTTTGAGAATTAGACAGATCCACTTAAAGCATTTCAAAATTAGTACTTTAAAAAATCTGTGTTTTCTTGACAATTTATGAGACTGCACTAGATATTTCCAGTTCTAATGATCTGAATGCCATTTTATTTAATAGGAAATATATGTAGTATGATTACTGTATTTGACAACTTTTTCATGTTTTGTCACCTTTTTCTTTCCCTGTAGGTAAAGTACAAAGGAGCTGCTAAGAAAGACCTTTCCAACTCTCTTTATCAGCAAATGCCAGCTACAATTGACAGTGTATTTGCAAAAGAATTAACTCAGCTGCAGAGCAAGGTGCGACTTTAAAATCATAAAAATGATTCGTACATTAATTGTAGGACAGAATATTATCACTTTGAACAATATTGTTGAGTGGATAGTTGATTGCCTGCTTGGTTTATTTTGGGTGAGTTTATCATCCAGAGTTTGTTATCATAACTGCTTAACTTCAACAACTACTCAACTCTGACAGTATGACTTGGGATGTTTATTAAATATAAACATGAAAGAAGTTTAAAAGCAGGCAAAACCCATTAGCAACTCATTGATGCAATAAGGAGTTACTGAACTCAGTAACATTGCATTGTGTTTATATAATATGCAAATCTTAGTTAACAACCATTTCCACTTAAGTGTTGGGTTAGCTTTTTAAAATGTTTGAAGCAGAAGCAAAGTGAAAGAAATAAATAAAATGTATTTAATGACATCTGAAGACACTCACTTGTAACAGTAAAAATATTTCCAATGTCAATCATTTATGTACACCACTGACAACAAATTTCATAGAATTAAATTTATAGAATCAAATATATTAAACATAGTGTAAAGCACACAAGCAATTAGTAAAGTAGTTACCCTAGTTCAGATGTCTCCAGGGGCTTAAAGATGTAATACCCTTGTTTCAGACAGGTAACACTTAACTTAAATTGATCTCAGTAGAATTATGAATATTGAATATGTGTAACATAAGTGAAGTTGTAGATTGTTTCTGTTTTTCATGATAATTACAACCAATAGACAGTTGTGGTTATCCACCAAGCAGCTCAACATTTTTCTTCTGCCTTTCTCCTCTCTTAAAAGTACTATGTATTGTTTTATTAAGCAAGCCTGTGGAATGAACACACTCCTAAACTCATGCTATTGATAGTATCCCAGTATTCATTCTGTTTAATGCAGTGATTTTTTTTCAAAGCAGAGGAAAATATCCATGACGAAAACAAGCACTGAAATCTCGGGACAGCTTGTAGAGAAATGACTTGATTCAAAACGGTGTGTTAATCAAGGTCATAGTAACCAAATTCAATGACAAAGTATAACTTGTCATAGTTTGAATTAGAACATGTTCATAGTGGAGTTAAATCAGCATAGAAGGTGCCATAGCATTAGTGTCACATATCATTTCAATGAGAGTTATTAGAAGAAATAAATGAAATTTAACCTCTATGACATTTTAAAAGTTAGCTTGATTTTTAAAACATTACTTAACCAGCTTGCCATGAGGTGTACTAGTGGATTCATTCCAAATTAGTGTATTTTACATTAGTTTATGCAGATGTGGTTAATTAACATCCGTGCTACGGCAGAAAGGATAAATAACTGAGACTAAAGATGAAAATGCTTAACTTATCAAAAAAAAACTTAAGGAAAAGTCTGACGTTTTCATTTCAGAATTTCGAAGCTTTTATTCAATTGTCCAATAGTCATAGAGAAAAAAATATGCATATACGCTGAGTTTCATTAAAGCAGATTTTTTTTTCCTGTAAGATTCATACCATTCCCATAGGAATAGATGCTTTATAAATCTTAATCTTCCATAAAGCTTCAAGATATGCTGACACATTTTTCCAGCTTGTGGTTAGTGTTGCAATGGACCTGAATTTAATGCTACTTTGAGAGACATTCTGGGGGATTTTCTAGGATCTTCTCTACAGTATTCAAATCTAATCCATATTGTACCTATCACTGTGGTACCTAAGTAGCTTATACAAGGACTTCAGATTTCAGCTGTGTCAGGATGCAGCAGAGAAGATCCCTGTTGCATTTTTCTAGCCAGGATTGTGGATTTACAGGTTTACACCAAGGGGAGACTTAAGTGTACCCCACAGGGAGAAGGAAAATGGCAATGGCAGCCTCCATGTCCTCTGGCAAACAGGTTGCCACAAGCACAGAACCATAGTCTGCTTCTCAGACTAATAAACTGATTTTAAATAGTTGCTGATTTCCTGAGATAAGAAGAATAGGAGTATGCGTCCTCCTTCCCGTTCCTGGTAGAACAGATGTACACCTTTGGCTCCTTAGATCCTTGAGCACACAGTAGCCAAACCTCACAGATGCTCTCTTGCTCTGTGACATCGTATTCTTGACAGGGCCACACTCACCTGCCAAGCGATATGCCAGAACTCAGCATCATGGTCTGTATAGGCCTGAGCCTGGCAAATGGTCTTGGGATTTGGTGTTTGGTGCTGACATGATGCTGCTATACTGCCATACCTAGCAGCACCATTATTAAACTTACCTAGATCTTGCCCAGTTTATGAATTTTATATGCCATTTCATCATTTGATGACTTAGCAACTCAGGCAACTAGGTAAATTTCCCTTTTTTATGATGAGAGGTTATTGCCCAACTGCAGCTGCCCTTCACTGTCATCTCTAGAAAACAAGTGTTGCTGTAACACCACTTAATTCCTTTGCATTCTGTGACTGATATGGCAATTGTCACTGATTTCAGCAGAGCAAGGTCTTCATTCTGAGGGACTGCAGCTGTAGAGTGTTCACAGGATCTTGTCTCACGCCAGCAGCTCTGTTTTTCCTCCTGTGGAGCTTGTTCCCATTGCTATATTGATTAGTGCTCAGTTCCCTTTTCAAGATATGCAGGAAAGCCTAAAAGAAGAGAATTTTTACTGGCTTTTGTGTAAACGCTATGTCTGCTTTTCTGTGTCCTATGTAGAGCTGGCATGAAGATAGGAATAAATACGCATAGGTAAGGAAATCCATACGAATATTTGCACCTTATGGGAAAAAATGTTTCATGAGAATAAAATGAAGTTTCACTGCCTCACATACTTGAGTGCCTTTTTTCAATTTCTTTCTTTCACCCTATGGAGAAAATTGGACTTTGAATTTCGAAACAGTTTTTATGGGGATGAACAACCAAATTTCTCTCTCTCTCTTTCTCTTTATCTCTCTCTCTTTCTCTCATTTTTCATAGCTGCCCCCAGAATAAGAAACAGAGGGAGGTCTTCTCCTCACTGCAGTTTACTATCCTTGCCAACCTGCAAAGCTTTCACAATTTCTATATTCTCTTCTCTGCAAAAGGAAAATAAAGTTGACAAGAAGAGTCTAGGCAGGGAGACCTCTACTTGATTTTCCTCAGAGAAAATGGTCATTTTCTGGAAAGATTGCAGTCCTCCTTTGGAAAATATTTCTGAGGAAAATTTCAGATTGCTGCTAGCTTTGTACCAAGTATTTTTCCCGTCTGAACACTAATGTAGTGAATTCTTTCTTACACAGAACATTTTTTTAAATAAGGTGTCACAAACAATGATAAAGATATTTAAAATTGCTTGGAGGGGAAGCAGTGTTGAAAAATAGAAGTATGTGTTTCATCAGTATTTTCATCATTCCATTTCTGTCATAGGAAGAGATTGCACTGTTTTTCTTCTTATCTGAAATGAGTAATCTAACACAAACTGAAGGCAGTTTAATTTTCTCCTTTGACCAATATTTCACATAGTAACTGTATGTCAGCGCTCAACAGTGTTTTCTGTTTGTTTTTAAAGATGATGAAGTAAGTGAATCTTAAGTAATATTTTCAACTTCTAGAGAAATTCTTCGTTTTTCTTGCTTGTGGACAGATTTCTTCTGTTCAAATGTACATTTTTGAGTGTTATAAAGCTATTTGTGTAGTTTACTGCATACTTTATGGATGTATTACATGTTTTTGGACTGTTTAATGAAAATATTAATTTTTTTATTTAATCAAATCTTGTTTTCAAGATTCCTTTTTTTTAGTAGCAAGTACCAGTCTCCTGGACTTCTTGAGTTTTGTTTTACACAAATAGATTGAGTAGTCAGATTATTTATCTAGAGATTAAAATGGTGTTTTCTGTGTTTAACATTTCCTTCTACAAAAACCTTTCTTATGGATCTCAGGTTCAGAGCTCAACTTACCGACTCTAAGGAGAAATATAAAATATAAGAAATGTAATAGTAATAATATCCCAAAATGGAAGGTGAGTCAGAGTTAAGTGAAAAGACCACAAAGATTAACTTAATTCACAGGTGTCTTCACACGCTGGAGCACTGAAGAAAAATAATAATAAAAAAAAGAGTAGTTATAAATCAGTTCAATCTGAAGTCATGCTTAGAAGCCTTGTATTCTGGAATTACTAAATGGTACCATGACAAAGCAGAGCTTACATGAGTGACCTGTTATACTTGATCTCTCTGGAGATATTATTTCATATGTATATAAGTTGCAACAAAAGGAATGCCTCCTATTTATTTCCATGGAAAATACAATAGATATAAAAAGAACAAAAACATTATTTGATAGAGCACATTCTCAGCTACAAAACCCTATTTTTTTAAAATAGTCAGCACCATTAGTTGTGCATTTTTCCCAGTGGTGAACAGGGAACTGCATGCCACATTCAGAAAAATCTGCATCAGCAGAGGTGACCCGAGGTTTCACAGCTGCTAAGGCAGCATAATTACTGGGAAGATATTGCCCACACAGGCTATCTTTCATCTCCCTGAACAGAAGGAAGGCAGAAGATGCCAAATCTGAAAAATATGATGGGTGTGGTAGGACAGCCCAACCAAGACTGGCAGTGTTCTCCACAGTCCTCAAACTGGTATGGGACCTGGCTGGAGATGGTTGCAGGAATGGTGTTGCAGGAGAAAGGTTGTCTTCTTCTCTGGCCTGACACTGGAACTGCAAGACTTCAGCTTAGTCAGTCTCACAATGAAGTAGTCATAGTTGATGGTTTGTCTGGATTCCAAGAAATCCAGAAAAATCACTCTTTTCCTAACCCAAAAGACAGTGCATATCTCTTTAACTGCTGAGAGCTGTGTATTATTTGATGGAGTATTCACTTGTTGATGGACTGTCATTTTAACACCACATTTCATGATGTGATCCAGGAAACTGTCATCTTCAACCTTGTATTGGTTCATTAGATCCTAACAAAATTGCATATGGTGTTCTTTCTGTTCCTGTATGGGCATTTGTAGGACCCAGTTGGCACAAACTGCAGTTTTTCAGTGTTGCCACCGTCATTTCCAGCACATTGAAACTCTTGTTCAGTTCCCTGTCCATAATCCACTGATTCATGTGGATGATCTGCTTGAGACACTTTTTATTTTGTGGTGTGACAGCTGTGCATGGCCATCTGGAATGTGGATTGTCTTACATGTCTCTGTTGCCACTGTTGGAACGCACCACCCACCACCTCAGTGTACTCACTTGTACTGATTGGTCTCCATAAACATTCAGCAATTGTTGAAGAATGTCAGTGGGTGCCATTTTTCTTTATGTAGGAATTCTGCAACACACCTTTGCTTCACACACTCTTGCGTGTCAGAAGCTACTTTGTCAGACTGCCCTCCGCTGCCGTCTGTCACGTGGCAACAAAATGTAATGGGATATTGGTGGGAAGGTTCAACTTCTACTGCCATACCTCCAACATCCACCTCTGTCATTGTAGGCCAACATCATAAATTCACAGTGGCCCTTGTATATTGGATAAGTAAAATTTCACTTAACTGAAGCTTGGAAATTCAGCATGAGATACGAAGTAAATAGTAACATATAAAACAATAATTGTAAGAATATTGATGAAATAGGTCTTATAAACATTTTTTCATGTTTGCATTGGACTGATTCGCAGATCTGGGAATATTCTGCATACTGTCCAAGACTAAATCAGGCACCTATATAACTCCTCTGAACCTGTGATTCTGTCAAGGTTGAATAGGTCAACTAATAAGATTGATGTGAAAAGGTTAGAAAGAATGCGACTATGAAATGGCATCTCAGGTATTCCTACTTTGAGCTAAAGAAATGGTCTTATGATCCCAAGTCAGTGGACACTTGATGGTAGTTTCTGTTAGTTTTCTCTTTCTGGGAGTTGATTACTTTTGATTTTTAATGTCTTGACTACGTAGCTCCTCTGCCAACATTAAATTGTAGATGTTAAAGTGGCAAAGTAGCAGTGTAATACAATATATATAAACCATCGTCATTTGGGTCAACTTCTTAGGATGGGAGGTATCTTAAAAGTGACAGTGTGAAACAAGGGAAGTAGAAAACACATTTTTTGTGGCATATGCTTGTTTAGTAGTTACACTTTTGCAGGTGATGAGGATATATTTGCAATATTTCTGTCTCATTAAAGATCATTTGCTTTACCAGATGCAAAATGCGATCAGTATAGGCAGTTTATAGACTTTTTTTTCTGTATCAATTTAAGTTGCGTGTGTTTCCCCAGAGACATGATTAGTGGACTTACTCTATGTAAAGAAATGGCACATTTTAAGTTTCCTAATTTGATGCTTTTGTTCATATAGTAGCAGAGCAAAAATACCCAAACAAACCAAATACAAAAAACCTCCAGTACTCTTTCTGTTAATTTCTCATCTTATATATCATTTTGTAATCTGAGATAGGAACAGATATGAATATACTGCCTTGGGCACCCTGATCTGTGGCTTAGATGCAATCTTGTAGACTTAAACATAAACAGATATGATATTTTCTCACAGTTCTAGTTGAACTGTCCTAAAATAATGTGAATCACCACAATTAGGAGTTCCTGACTCAAGATTTTCACAGTATTCTTTTATTGCGATTGAGGGTTTTAGTTTCAAATCCTCCTCCTGATCAGCTCTCTATCTTAGTATTTGCTGTTTTCTTGGGGATTATTTTAATGCTTGCTCCTGAGACCTATTAGAAAATGCATTTACTTGCTGCTTGCTGCTTCTTCAGGCATAAAAACCTGGTGAAATTTCTAAATGTAAGCCTAAAAGCTTATAAAAAGGGTAAGTGCAAGATCAGCTTTTCAGGCAGTTTCAGTATGTGAGTGTGCGTACACACATAAGCATAGTACACTACGGTGGAAGCTGGATGGACACCCAAGACTGAACTCAGTTTCAATTGTAAACATAGATTTTTTTTTAAACTCAACAATCCAATTCCATTTTCCTTTACTCTGATCACAGTAGAATGTTAATATTATTTTTCTTGGTTAACCTGGGGCTAGCCCAAATGTATTTTGTGCTAGTAATTTCCTAACAGGGCATGAAATTGATGCTTGGGTTATGAGTATTTCATGTAAATCTTTTCATTTACAAGTCATGCACAACATCTTTTCTGTTTTCTAAATGCAGGAAAAAAAATGCTGAGTAAATATTTATTTAGCTGGTAGATTCAAGTATGTTTTGAGGGTAAAAAACAAACACCTTTCTTTTCACTTTTGTTTTTCCCTGGGCTTTCTCGCCTATTTAAGGTTAATTTTCTGTTTTATATGTGCATATTTATTTTTCTTCATCCTGTATACCCATACCTCTATTGCAATAATAGACTCAGAGAAAACTCTCTTCTGACTGTGGCTCATCTTTCTCTCTTTTGGGCAGACGCTGCTATCGTTTAAGGGTTCTGGTTCCATTAAGGAGCTTAATAATTTATTACATTTCTTCCTGAATACAGATACACTGCAATACTAGATTTATCTTAGCTCATAATATCACGTGCTCACTAAAGTATGATGTTGCTCCTTTCAGGTTCTGTATAAACAAAAACATGATGCTGAGAAAGGAACTTCAGGTTATGCACATATGGAGGAACCTCCGGATATTAAACATGCCATGGAAGTCAATAAATACCAGAGTGATGTAAGTACTCCCCCACCTCACGAGTCAAACTCATCAAGTAAAATCAGTTTGCTTGTTTTGGGTATGTACTAGCTGATAGGAAATGAGATGTTTTCATATTTCATTAGTAGGTACTCTTTTACTTTATGCACCCTGAAATATTTTGGGACACAATGTGTACATAAGGTATGCCATGAGTGATATCATGTGATTTATGATAAAGAGCATTGGAAAGTGTTTTTTTACTGTTCTTTAACATGAATTACTTTGCTCCCGTGTCATGAGTACATTCCCAAGTAAGTTCCTAAGAATTTCTGACTGATGTCACAAAATTTGTGCCATAAAGTGGAGTTTGGTACTTCATACTAGCTTATGCCACTGACCAAAGTGTTTGTGATCATAGACTTAGTTAAATAATTGAAAATAAATTTGTCTATTTGGTGTTTTTTAAAAATTAATTAATTTTTTTTACAGATGCTTGTTTATTTCTTGAAATATTTTAGGTTTTCACAATATAAAATCCTAGCAATAGTATTTGAGTTTTTTATTAGCTTCAAGTCAAGTTTTAATTTCATAGTCCCTTATGCTGTGCTCTATTTATACGCAAACAACTTTGAAGAAAAATGTGAGTTAGTCTTAGTTTTTCTAAAAGTTTATTTATGAGTAAAGCAAAGCTTAAGAGAAAATTGGCTGGAACAGTGAAACTGTTTCAAAGGGAGCACAAAGTCTTTAAAAACAGCTGACATCTATTTACCATCAAAGTTGTGATTCATTTCTGTTCTGCTTAGATAACAATGTCAAGTCAGGTAAGTAGATGATTTTACAGCTCTCTTCTTTCTCAGATAAATGGAATATTTTATTGCTGCTAACAATTTAGAAAATGAAGGTGTTCATTTAGAGTTATCTTAAGTTTACCCTATCTTCCTTACTGGCAGTGTAACAAACACTCAGGTTATGCAGGCTGAAAGTAAATGTCAATGTTGGATATATGTCCGTGTGTACAGAGTCTTGACAGCTGGCCGCTGATTAAAAGGCTGCTGGAAAACTTCAGGGAAGCATTATGTTAGCAGAATAACTTTTTCTTCTGCTGGGAAATACTTGAGCTGAAACTCCCAGAAGAGATTTGCAACCTACCTAGATTACAGAATTCCCTCTTCCTGATGAGCTCTGACCGTATCTGGTGTTGGAAGCATCAGGATGTCAGGCACTCAGGGGACACAAGGTGAGAATGTGAGCTACTCTCTCCATAAGCACAAATTTGTTTTTACCTAACTAGGAATGATTGCAGCATTTGTAAGAGAGTTGGAAATCATTCTCAAAGTAGGTGGTGGAACTATGAGGAATATGAGACAAGTTTTGGACTCAAAATTCCTCATGGTCTGAGGATTAGTATGCTAGCACAAAACCCATTCCCCTTCTACAGCTGCACATCACCTGCTAACAGAGTTAAGGAGAGCAGGGTACAGATGCGTGAGTAAATGAAATTCAGTTGTTTCATCTTCTTTCATCCATAAAGCAAGCAAAAAAGGAAATGGAGGCAAACACAGGAGGGAAGGATGTTTTGATAAGTGAAGACTTTTAACAACATGTTAAAAATAATGAAAAAGTACGAAGGAAGGTATTCTTTGCCTGAAAAAACTTCCAACAAAAAAAAAAAATTCAAACAAAAGTTCCAAACCCTAACCAGTTAGTTTCATCTGTTTAAGAAGAGATTTATTTCTGGTTGCTCATGGGAAGCTACAGTGCTATGAGGCTATATCTGTATCACACATAAAGGAGCAAGTTACGTAAGTTCAGTTATTGTTCATCAGAGTTACAAAACTCCATTGGGTCATTATGTGAGCACCAAGCTGGATTTAGGTTGTGGATTTCTTGCTTTGCAAGTAAAAGTTTTAATTAAGAGCCATGTGCATTTTCATCTTTAAGTCAGAGTAAGGAATAGCAAGTGTCCCAGATGTGGAGCATTTCTCTTTCAGAATGCAGGGTATTTGTAGAATCACGGCTTTGAAAGTGCGGTGTAAAAAGAAGGAAACTACTGGGGGAATAGAAGGACAAAGCTTTTTATCCACTACTCAGTACAATATACCTATGGGAGCAGAATGCATGTTTACCTACAACGGTCTGCCAACTCAATTCAACCTTTACATACAGAGTTTGCATCTAATAGGATTAGGATGTGTTTAAGACTATTTACTTGGGCTTAAAATAAGGCTGACATTTATACTCAACTCTGTGAAATGTGCAATTTCCTTTAAAAATTAAGACTGTGTTCAACTTACAATACATTTGTGCTGACATTTGGAACCTGTCATGTGCTGTAGGCCTTCACATCACTTTGAATATCATTAAAACATTGTATAAGTGTGGGCTGAAGCTGAATAATAGGGAAATACTGTAAAATCTCCTGAACAATGTGTTCATGTATAAGAAAAACATTTTTCTCTTCTTCATTCTTCCACTGAAGAAAATTGCTTTTAACAAAAGTGAGTTTTTTAATGATAGGGAGTTGAAAAATAATTTAGATACTACACAATGCTTTAACAAAAGCATGTTTATCCACACTAGAGTACTTTTCTCTATAAATTATGTTTCTGTTTTGTGAAGTGAATATTAAAGATGTGACTTTGGCATGCAAAAGCATTTGGGAAAATGTGAATTAGAGCCTGTCTTAAGTCTGTTCTTGGCTGATGTCATTTGTCTCATCTGGAAATTTCCAAACTTGAAACCAAAATTAGATGGTGGTCTGTAGAGAGTGGTGGTCTGGTCACAAAACTGATTTACCTTACGTGAGAATCAAACGGATGGAAGAAAGGAAGAAATTCAAGAGTGAAATGACATGACAATTAGGTTTCTGAGGAAAGGAAAGCACTTGCCAGGTTTTGCACACAGCATTTGATAAAGATACAGATCCCTATTTTTTTTTCCTTTTCTATTTTGTGACCTGATCCATCACTGAGTACTATGAATTTCAAAACGATGTTAATTTTGTAGCGGTTAATATGTTCTGTGTGGTTAAGGTTACACATATTTTCCTCATTGTATGAAAGAAATAAGTGGGAAAGTTCTCTTTTTACAACCAAACTGCAGTAGACTCATCTGTGAGCATTTATAGGCAGTTTACAGATCTGAAGTTGAGAGTGTTTTTATCTGTCCTTAGTTTTGATACCAGACAGTGCTGCTTTTAAAGTGTCCCTTGACAGTTGAGTGAAGTTCTGTTATTCATATGTATATCTATGTGATCTTTGCAGTCCAAATGATATTGGTAGCAGTAGTTCCATTAACCATCTAAATTTGAATATTTAAGTAGTGTATAAGTGTCTTAGGAGTACGCTTTTTCCGTGTTCAAGATACTGTGCAGTCATAATCCATGCATTTACATACTTTCTCATATGACAAAATCGTCAGATCTCAAATGTGCTTAAATAACATCAATAACATACCAGGATGTTGGTGTTCGTTTTGATGCAGATCATACTAAATTCAAGCTTCTTCTAGTTCTTTGTTCAGCATCTGAATTAGAAGAATCACCTTTTCCTGACTAACTTTCTGCTGACAGTGGTTGTCAACAACAGGTCCCTCTGGACCACTTCCAACTGGTGCTGAAAATGATGTGTTTACTCCTGATATAATTGGGACCAATCAATTTTCAAACCCATTACTGGAAAGGATGATCGCATCAATCCGTAATGGACCAGAAATGTGTTCGTCTCTTCTATGCGAGCTGGAAAACAGTTTTCAACACTATGTGAGAGGGGATCTGAAAAGCTTTCGCCAATGATCATTGTCACCAGTTAGTTATTTTCTTAGTGCTGATGGACCCCGAAGTGCAGATGAGAGAAAAGGGTGCAAGGGCACAACTGACAGACCATTAGTAAGTGAACTCACTTTTGTTTGAAAATGCTAATTAAGGACTAACAGTAAGAGACAAATTCTTTTGCAGATAGCTGTACCCAACTTCTTGCTGACATCCATATCTGAATCTCAAGAAGGCAAAATGTGTACAAATCTACTTGTGCACATTTTAATAATTTGTTAAATATAGATTGGAGTAGCTTTGGAATCAGAATAGAGGAGAATACAAAGTATTGCAAGAAAGATCTGAGTCCCTTAAACCTGAGTGTGCTTGGGTCACTGTGTAGCGGAAATTTCCATTTGTTGAATGACAACTTGAGATGTTTGATAGTCTCATTTGAAATCTGTTTACTGTGTAGCATTGTAGTGCATTCCAATGAACTGGTAACATCATGAAATTGAAATGTCTTCAGGACCCTGAGCAGGAGTTAACAGTCCAGCATGTTTATCCTCAGTTGGCCTTTTCTCTTTTCATGAAAGTTGGAGACAGGGCCCTGTTTACATTGGTCTAATAATTTTAAGGAAACCCTGAATATTTTTTCATGCTCTGCAAAAAATACTGGCAGTTCAGAGTGTGTTTGGGGGTTAAAGATGGTAAATGGCTTTTGTTCATTAGTTTTATGGATACTTTAAAATATTCAGCAATGTAACCACTTTTTAAATTTCAAATTACGTGTAGAAAAACACTTTACATTGTTAGTATTTGTAATTTTTCCCTTTTTGTCCTTACTTTTTTCCCACTGCTCTGTTATAATTCTCCACTTAGCTTGCTCACTGCTGCTCTTTAGTTGTCAGTGTCTCAGTTGCTTTTCCCTGCACAATGTCCAGTTTGAGCAGACGTTTTGCAGACCTGTGGCCCTCACAAGGTGGAGCATTTCTTGACCCTCTAGTGATGTTTTTTGGTAGAACTTGAGCATTGCATTGAAGATTGAGTGAGAGCACTGTGCAATACCTGGAAGTGCTAGTCAGGGTCTGAGCTCTTCTTGATTAAGGGGCTGAACGAAGCCTGGAGAAGAGACCTTCCATGTGCATTTCTGCTCTTTCCTTTCCTGCTGCTTTCCTTTATTTATTTTTCACTTGAACAGGCTACTTTTTCTTTTCTCTGCCTTCTACCTTCTCGGTGCCTGTGTGTGCATGCACTGTGCTGGTGGCTTTGCCCTTTCTGCATCTGTTCCCCTCCTCTCACAGAATATCTTTCCTTTTACTGTTCTAATGTAGGAGTATAAAAAAAAATCGCTAGATGGAACAGAATAGCAGCTGTGTAATAGAGGCCAGCACACTGTCCCTATGGGAAAGGGTCAGCATCCAGGGACTGAGGTTATTCAGGAAATGGGAAACATATTTTTTCTTTCTTTGGCCTACCTCTGACAAACTACTGTTCTGCTGCATAACATTTTTATTCTCACTGGAGTATGACAAGCTGCAGAATGGCGCAAATACATATTGCAGACATTTGTAAAATGTTAGATGACTTTCCCTGAGACATAAGTAATAGGTACACTGGTTTAGGTGCAGGAAGAATAATAATTCACACATGGAAAGCTATAGCAATTGGCCTTGCATCTAATATAATTGAAAATTGTGAAATACAAAGGACTGTCACTGTCTTATTTTTCCTCTCCTTTTCCCCCTGAAATTAACCACAATCTATTATTTCATGTACTGTATGATCGTGTCATTTGGAAGCAGTAAGTGACCACATTTCCTCAACTTTATCACCACTGTTCTTGATTCTCTGTTGTTAAATTCACTCAGTTCCTAATTTCTATTTTGAGCACATATGCTGTCCTTTAATTTGCAATTTACATGGATGATAGGGTGCTATTCGCAAACCTGTTTCTGCTGCTTCTGTGGTTTTCACCTCACCTCATGTGGTCATTAGGATGAACAGCATATAATTAACTAAATTCATGTAAAGCCCTGAATTGCAAATGCTTCTCTGTACATCTAGTTTCTTAAAAATAAATAAATAAAAAAACCTCCCTGGAGCCTAACCAAAACAAAACTTCCAGTGGCTTTCATAGGCTGGAAGAAACAGGTTTCGTTTTATTGATAGCTGGGCTATGTTCATGCAACTTATTTGTTTATTTATGTTATCATTGATTGCACTTGTGTGTCACTCATTGTAAGTTAAAAAATCATAAAATCTATTTGTGGGCGAACAGCCAGCAGATTGAAGTCTATTTAGCTTGTCTACTTAGCTGAGACCATATGGTTGCAATATTACTTTCCTGTTGTCTATGAAATATATGCCAAAAGTAAGTGTTTTTTCTTTTTTTCTTTTTTTCTAATTTTTACTTAACATTTCTACAAATTTGTCACTGGGTGCTGCATTTTATGATTGCAAGACTTGCAGGTGAATTTGTTGCGTATTGGCCATATTAGAACTGGAAACAGGGGGTAAATAACACTGGTTACATGAAACTTCAGTTGAGGGAACCATTCAGGACTTCACGGTGAGGGTGACAGAGCACTGGAACAGGATGCCCAGAGAGGCTGTGGAGTCTCCTTCTCTGGAGTTATTCATGACTTGTCTGGACACCTACCTGTGCAGCCTGCTGTAGGGAGCCTGCCTTGGCAGGAGAGTGGACTCAATTTCTGGAGATCCCTTCCAACCCTTACAATTCTGTGACTTTTTGATGGTGAAATACAGTTTTGAGAGGTCAGTTACCACTGTTAAACAGTAAGAAAAGAAAATATACAGCTGTCCAGTAGAACAGGAATTATTTT
Organism: Odontophorus gujanensis; assembly: GCA_013399175.1. Lineage (NCBI taxonomy): Eukaryota > Metazoa > Chordata > Aves > Galliformes > Odontophoridae > Odontophorus > Odontophorus gujanensis. Next base: position 176,916 of record VXAB01000272.1, read on the forward strand.
GATACTTTGTCTCATGTGGACTTTATGATCTCTGACTTTTGAAGGGAACTTATACTTGACAGACACTTCTGAATGCCGGAGATGATTTTCTTAATCATTCAGAATAATTCAATAAGGCAGCTCTTAGAAATTGGCTTGGATTGACATGTGGTATAAAACAAGGGAGAGAAGGAAGTCTATGGACTGGAGTAAGGAAGAGGATAGCTTGTGGTCTGTGAGCTTTGGAGCACCTCTGAGGTCTAGATTGCTTCTGTGGTTGCTTTGCTAAATAGAAAGTGCTTGGACTCTCCTACCTGTGGTTTAATATTCTGACCAGTCTTCTGAGCCCATTCATTATTGTAGCAGCCTCTGCACAAACAGAAAGATACAGTCTTGTGCTCCACATGCTGGAACACTCAGCCTTCTTGTTCCCATGATTGTGTAAAGTAGAGGATAAGTGGAGTTGCAGGGGAGTAAGAGTGTGCTGGGGAGGGGCTGTGTTATTTAATTACAGCCTGGCCTGATGACTGGCTGTTACTGAGAGGGCCGTTCACCACAGTACGGTTACAGACTCTCATCAGTGTAGCTGCAATCTGTTAGGTTGCATATCCTGGAGGCATTATTTTATATTAGAAAAGGATACAATGTAGAAAAAAAAATGCTGTCCTCTTGCAAATCCTCTGAAATTTAGTGATAAACCTAATATTTGGGTCTTTGCAGTGCTTTCATTCTCTACGGTGCTTCCAAGTGAAACCATTTTTCTTTTTAATATTATATTTTCAGCTTTTGAATTTCTTCCTCAGCCTGTTAACCTGTGTGTGGGTCTTTCTAAATAATCCCTGTCAAACAGGACTGTGTAGGAATAAATTAGGTGGAGTTTCATTGAATTTGATTGCTGAGCTGATAGGTCATTGAAAGATGATTTATAAACTTGAAACTTTTCTGTTTAAGCAAAACTGTTTATTCTTCTTTTTCTTTTTCTTTTTTTGACAGGTGTCATATAAAAGGGATGTGCAAGATACTCATAGATACACTGAAGTGCAGAACAGGCCAGACATAAAGATGGCAACAGAGATAACAAAGATAATAAGTGATGTGTGTTCTTCTGATATTCTATTTGTATTTTTTTGGACATTATGATTCCAGTTTCAGTCAAATCATTCAGAATGTTTTTGAAATTCTCATATTTCCAAGCAATAGCAGAAAACATGCTACCACAAATCTGACAGGGAGCTTTGGAAGGGAGGAAATAACTTGCCTGGAATGTTACGAAGTTATGGATTGCTTGCTTTGATGTTGACAGCCTGACATTTACAATTGGTGACTAAAGACAGTGTTACATTTAGTGAAGTTGGTTTTGTTTCAATTTCACTCATTCTAAAAATAGGATATATGCTGATGTGTGTGCAGATCTATTTTCATACTAGTAGGAAAGAATTGTGCCTTCCAGTACCCTTTTACCTCCTCCCACCCTGTACAGCAACAGCAGGGACATGCAGCTCCCACTGTCCTTGGGAGAGCCCGTGTTGGCAAGCAGCACTCTCCTGCACGTGGCTCTCATTGCTGAGCTCTTCACTTAAATTCTTGTTCCTCCCACTGTGATATCTGCTAATGGATAGGTCAAGGAGCAGAAGCATTAATATGTGATGCTGTTTAATGTGTTATTATAGACTATATAAATATATATGTGTACATATAACTATATATATATATGTAAATATAAATCCTTAGCCAACTTTAAACAGTTGCTAATAGTTTTATGTGAGGCTAATTGGGCATCTCTTTCTGGAGAGTTGTTTCTTGTGGAAATACAGCTTTAAGGGAGATGAGCTTCATTCACCTTTGGACTGTAAGCATTTTTTGAAAAGTAAAACCTCCTGTTAAGTCTTATGTTCAGTAACCAGAGTTACAAATTGCTATAAAATCCCTGTTAGACTTAGAGTGGCTTTGGATCTCATTTTCTTTTCTTTCTCACTGTTGTTAAGATGACTCCTTGCTGATTCACAGAGCCTGAGTAATGTAAGAAACCTATTTTAGGCAGTGGCAGTTTAGTTTGTTTTATTGCAAAGCACCTATTGTAATTTTCTCTCTACTATTTTCTAATGCATTTTGAAAAAAATAAAACGGCAATTTGCATGGGCAGTCATTCAGCTGGAAAGATCACATAACACCAACCCTGTGGGACTAATTCCTCTCTGTTACACCAGTGCAACCTTACTGACATCCAGTGAGACTGCAGTGGTAAAACTGAGAATGAAATTTGATGTGTATTTCAAAAATCTGCCCCTCAGCCTAGTTTTGTTTCAAGGCTATTTTCAGCTGCTACAAATAATCTGTGTAAACTGCAGACCATGTCTTAAGAAATGCTGAACCACTGTAACTCATTCTGCCTTGATTGGGTGCAGTGGGAGAAGAGCATTTTTCAGGCTTAACTTGTGCATTTGGTTAAAGTTGAATTTCACGAATGCTGTGCATTGTGTTTTACAATAAATAAATGTTGTAAACATGAGTAGAGCTGTTTTTCTGAACTGATTAGAATATTACTGGGAGTAGTATCAATGCAGACTGCTAAATGAGACTTCATTTTCTACTAGGTTTGTAGCTTACATTTTTCTTGAAAAAACAAAACCAAACAATGTAATAGTGATTCATATTCATTTTCTTGATTTGTATAAGGCTGAATACAAGAAAGGAAGAGGAGAGATGAATAAGGAGCCCGCTGTACTTGGAAGACCAGATTTTGAACATGCTAAAGGAGTTTCTAAACTCCTAAGTCAAGTAAGATTTTCTGTCATTTTACAATGACTTCATTCAGATATCTCATTCCTAGTAATTCAAGAAAATATTTAGATTTTTAGATGATTATCTCTAATTGCATGAAGATTATGTTCTCAATCCCCTTTCATATGATATTGCTATGACTGGTAAATTTAAGACTCCTAGGAAACAGAATATACATTTTTATGCAAAAATGCAATGAACTTTGACTCTTACAACTATTCTGTGGTGGAAGTAGTGTATATTTATATATATTATCTAGTATTTATAAAATATTAACTACATGTAATTTAGAGGCAAATTTTGCTACTCATTCAATTTGAACTGAACTTTACTCTGTGATGAATCCCACTGAAGTAACTGTGGTCTTTTGTGTAACTGCTTGCTAATGTGAGTAATGGGATCTGAATTTGGCCTGACATGTAAACTGCCTGCCTTTCCTCCCCCTGAAACTGAAGCTTTTATGTACTACTTTCTGTTATACATTAACCTCAAACACACACACACACACACAAAAAAAAAAAAAAAAAAAAAAAAAAAAAAAAAAAAAAAAAGAAAAATGGAGAAATCACTTTTATCCATAACTAAAATAAAGCTGGAACATAAATATTCCCTTTTCCTCTTGTGATTCTTAGATTCTTCTACTACTACAGATCTCAACTCCACATCATGAGAAGAAGCTGACCTGCTTTTTTTTTTTTTTTCTTTTTAACAGTGCCTTAATCCTTGCTAATAATCCCATCAGGCTACACTCAGTGCTTTTTTAAACCAGCGAACAAATTCTGCCCTGCTGTGTGAGGGGGATAACTCCATTTGACTGGAGAAGGCCATGTCAATATTCCCACAAATAGGAAAAAAAAGCAAACAACTGGAGTAGACTAGAACAGCCTGCAGATCAGTGTTGTGTAACAGCTCCTTGTGATTTGTCAAGATGGAAGAAGTCTTCTCTAGAACTAGAATAAAATGTGAATAATACATCATAAAGAACAACCTACAGAACAGTGTAGTGTCTGTCTGCAAGGGGTGAGCTTCTTTTGATGTCAACACGCACTGCCCTTGTATTACATGACTTCCTGTTTCACACTGGACAGTGGTTACCTTTTAAGTGGTCTTTTGTTTTTGGCATCATGCAGACTGTGAAGTCAACCCGTGCTTTGTAGGAGGAGCCAATGCTGTGCTATACTGTTCAGACTGTGGTGTCACTTCTAGGGAAGGAGGTGCTTGTCTTAGTGTTTTTTTAGAAGAGTTAATCTCTAAATTTAGTGTGTGACGTCTGTTATTTCCACCTAATGGCAGGCCACACATTCCATTACGACTTGTTTGAGAATGTAGTGGGGTTGCAGCTGCCTATTGTCACAGAGAGAACCAAGTCAGGTCCCTTTCCAATAGCTCTGCTATCTTACTATGCTTGGTACCACTGAATTTTTAACCAGCGATAGAAACAATCAAAAAATAGCAGCTGGATCATATACTCCTAAAGGCTAGTGCTGTGCCAGCTGCATTACAGACTTAATGAGTGCATGTCTTATCTTGTTCTTGTTAGAAGTGTATTTTCTTCTGAACAGTAAATGCTGTATCTACCAAAGTAGTTGTTTTATCATATGATTTCTTCAAAGCCATAGACAGGGATGGCTCCACTGCTAGTAGAGATCCTTCTGCAGAAGGAAGAATTTGGTGTGCAGTTTTAACTTTTTAAACCTGAGAAGAGGGCAGTTGATACCATGGAGCTTGCAGTTTGATTGTAAAGATGATTCTTATTAGTCCTTAGTGGTCAAACCACTGCAGAGACAGGGCCTGGGTCCCAGTTTTGGCATCCTTCCATCCTTTCTCATCCCCTCAGTCTTACATTGATGAAAGGAATAGAATAGAATAGTTCAGTTGGAAGGGACTTTCTAATCAACTGTCCAATGAGGCTGTTTTCAGTATGTGAGATAGGCCACATACTACTAAAAACAGTGGCTGAGCACCTTTAAAAATGACTGGGCTTCAGCTTGACACTCTGCTGCCATCCATCTGTGTAGAGTAGCATGGAAGCTGTAAGTACTAAGCTGCCTTCAGCAGCAGAGGGGTGCATTCACCAATTCCCTACCTCCTCTGAAAGAAGGGCAGTGACCATGAGTTGTCCAATATTTTTATATATTATTTGAATCATTAAAACACTTAGACACACTGACCATAAATCAAGAGCATCCTGTACAGCCACAGAAAAATTATTATGACCCCTGTGTCCAAGAAGCAGGGTGATGGGTCAGGATGAAGAATGCACCTGTGCTGTAGGAGAGGAAGTGCACAAAATGTATGTCAGCCTCATCTGTCCTTTTTATGTAGGGATCATGAAACAGGCTTGTAACAATTATAAGATTTTAAAATAGTAAAGTTAATGATCTTTTTATTGTCTCCAGACTTTCTGGGTTTTAGGGTTTTAATTTCTTTCTCAACAAATGGGAGCTTTAGAAACTTTTTGTGTTGAAAGTTGATAATCTCCCTTAATAGCATGAATCTATAAGCTGTGACATGCAGAAAAATATTAGTTATTTGACCCTCACAGTAAATTAGCAAAGTTGGCAATTCTGATGGATGTAATGGGAAGAAAAGATGATAACATGTTTTAATGTGATGCATATGGGTAGGTAATTTAGGGAGTATAGAGAACAGGAGCAAAAAGAGGTCAGGCAGTGTGGGTGTAACAAAGGGAGAAAGCAATCAATGCAAGCAGGAAGGCAAAGTGAAGAAAATTGTGTTAATGTTTGACTGGTACTCAAGGCTGTACCAAATCAATGTACTTTCCCTTTCTCTTTAAAAACAAATAAAAAATGAACAACCAAAGTCTTGACAACAGCAGCAGCAAAGGCACTAGCTTTTAGGACTAGAATATATACCCACAGCATACTGTAACTTCTTTCTGTTGATTTGAAAATGAATTTGAAACAGAAGCTGTGTTAGCCTTCGTGAAAACATGAAGCTTGTCAGTTTGCTGAATGTACATTGTACAATTTGGGTTATTTTTTGCATTTTTTTTAAACAAACTCTTCCTTATGTCTTCTTTATGTCATCTAGTGCACTTGAGATTTTTCAGAGAGCTGCTGATATGAAGTATTCCCATTGTGTTGCTTAATAATTGGTTTTATGATAAATAAATTGGGATATTCATATTTATATTGGATCTGATGCACTGTTTCAGGAATAAAATTGTTAGAGGTAGATTTTCCTTTTCCTCAAGATATACTTTCTCTGAGATTATCAATGGACTAGGATTTTCTCTTTTTTTGTAATAAGCTCTGCTAGTGCTTTTATCTACCAGTATTTTAATTCAGCTCTTTGTTTATATCACATTTTTTCTATGATAGCAATAATTTATAAGGTCATTAGCTTAAATGTTTCAAAATAAATGTCGTACTTCATACGCGTAGTCCAACAAAGAAAGCTGCATTTTTTTTTTTTGTAATATGTTTTCATATGGTCATGAGGAAATGCTTTAGCTGCAAGTGTCTGCTTCATCCTGGGATCCCAGTGGTTGAATGATCCAATTTTTTGTAGTTTCTTTGTAAATCTGAACAGTGGGTGATGTCACCCACTTCTGAAACTGAACACTCCCTGTGTGAACAGCTTTGAACTACAGATTTTGATTTAGGAATGTTGCTGCAAAGCTTCAAAAGACACTGTTCTGTCCAGCTGCAATTCTGACTTTTATAGGCTTGTACAAAGCCAATGAGAAGTTTGTTTATCCAGGCTTTATTTAATTCCAGTTTGTCTCTTCAGGCATGTTGTGCTAAAAGTCTGCAAAATCTGTTCATTCTTTAGCAACAATTAGAAAGCAGCTTCCACACATTTCTTTTAAATTAACCCCTCCCAAAAAAAGAAACAAACTTAAGACTTTAATTAAGGCGATCAATAAGCAACCATCATTTTAAACCCCCATTAAATTAAACTTTCGCTTAATGATGAAATTTGTAGATAAGCTTCCACTAACAACTGTCATTTCTACTCCCACGTTTTTGCTTGCTATTCCACCAGGTTACCAAGTTGATCAGAACCCCCCTACAGATGTTTTAGAAATCACTGACAAAGTGTTTTTCTTTCTTATTTTTAATTGGAACCCTTTATCTCAGGCAGGTTTTTTTCCCCTCTGAACTGCACTCATAACTTCCTCCTGTTCAAAATGAAGCTAAAGCACTGTGCAAGCTACTTCCCTCGCGCTTATTCATTGCTTCTTTCTCCTCCCTCTCCCTTCTCCCACATCTCCCCCACCTCACGATTTCTTTCAGAAGAAAGAGGGAAATAAGAAAATACTGATTTAAAAGAAAAAAAAAAAAAGAATGGAATGTGCGTGTGTGTAGCTTTCAATGAGATGAATCCCCTATGACAAGTCAGAGTTAAATTACTGCTGGAAGTGCTCTTGAGATACTGTCAGGGTCATCTGATATTATTGTGCTGCCTCCATTTTGTCCCAGGGCGACATGTGCGGTGGTGTTAGAGAGGGGAGCAAAGGTAATAAGCAGTGCAGCCAGACAAGGCAGCAGGACTGGGAAGTGCTGGAACAGTCTTCACTGGCAGAAACGCACTGCAGTTGGATTGGTTGGCATTCTCCTTACATTTGGGAGCCTTCTGTGCATTGGCACCAAGATGCACGGTCTGGGGTGCATTGGCTATCCCTCCTTTCCATAGCAATGATATGATGTGAAGTGACACAAGGATTCATTATTGATATTTTTAGATTGATATGTATTGTTTATATATATTAAAAAAAGACATGAAATAGTTGCAGCTGGAAGACTGCAGGCCAGATGTGAGGACAGGTCCCTTTGGCCCTGTTGTTTTCACACTTAACAAGTGTACCAAGGACCATGTTGTACATTCAGGCCACATGCACAGTCTGAGGCCATTTGGTGACTGGGCAAATCTGCCTTAAGTAGTTGGGTGGTTTAACTCTTGTGCACAATGTCCTTATGATGTGTGTGGGGTAAAGGAGAGTCGTGCTCATCATACTGTCTTGATCTCTGTTTTCAGAGGCTTTTTAAGTCGGATATTCTAGCCTGCTGATTTTTATTAGAAGATGAGTTCTGGATACACCAAAGAGAAAAAGCCCTCCAACGTAGTGCTTTGGTTCATATACAGAATATAGGTTTGCCTTTGACAAAGGCAGGATCTTTATATTCAGATATTTGCTTTTGCAATTGATCCAAAGCCAAGGCAAATACTGAACAATGTGAACCAGATGAATCTACCAGAAAGCAATAGATATTCCTTTCTAGAGGTAGTGTGAAAGATTACGAATGGAGTTCATCCTGTGCTCAGATGAAGTTTCTTTTAAAAAAGTTAAAATGTTTTAGAATTCCCTTTCTTTGCAAAAATTAATCTAAGTATTAGAATCGTAATGTGTTCTTGAAAAGATAGGCTAATATCTGTTTGACAGGTTTTGTTTTGGTTTCTTGTTATCCTGATTAATGAAATATTGGGTACTGTGGCTAAACGTAATGAAAATATATAAGCTAAACCATGTTGAGATTTTTTTTGAGTGAAAGAAGAGCTGAAAAGCAAACAAAAAATCCTACCCACAACTAAAGCTGAGAAAAACAACATTTTTGAAGGATATTATTTAAGGTGGTTTAGTCTCTTTATCAGATGTTCATGTGGGAATGGAGAGAAAAGGAGTAAGGAAAAAAACTACATGTTTATATAATGCAGAGTGTGGCAAATTATAATGGATGTTGCATAGGCTCGAATATCAGGTGTCAGACTAACATTCATGAAAGAAGCAAAATTCAGAGCCAACTTTTTATCCTCCATTATACCCAGCTGTTAGAAAGCAGCAAGCCATGTGTGCAGGCTCCAGATGTTTTATGGTCATACACAACATGGGAGAAAGATGACTGAGATTTACTGTTTGCTCAATTTCATTTTTTTCTGATTCCGAATTCAGTTTTTCTAAACGCTTTTGTGTATTTTTTTTATTTTACTTACATTTGCTGCCATTACCTCAACAGTTATGTATTGCTCATCTCCCCTTACATGTCTAATCTGTCCCCGTTTTCCTTTTAACAAAAAGTAAAGAGAGTAAAAGTGCTAGCAAGCAGTCATTTAATTATGCTTTCTATCACTGTAATGAGGTGGGCACTCTCCCTGAGAAGGGTCTGTGTCGCAGAGAGATTCGTGGGGGTCTCATGGGAACTTTCTGACAGAATGAGAAGTGGCAGCTGGGACTCTGGTGACAACTTGGCATACTGCTGGTAACGCATATACCTGGTGGTGTGAAGATAGTCAAGTAGGAAGTTTGAGTCTGACTTCCTACGTTTTGTTTTCAACAGCTTGAAATGGTTGAAAAAATTGCAGCGAATGATTTATTTCACAAGTGTAATAATCTCTTATATTTTTTTAAGAACACATTTTTGATGTTAATTATAAATTGAATGATTCTTGGTGAATAGATTTCTATTCTGGACAAGCAGTTCTGGCTTATTCAGTTATCTAGGACATATGTGTTTTTTCTCAAATTCTTCAGCAGCAATGATCACATGTGACAATCGTTTTTATTTAATTTATTTTGTATTTCAGTAAAATTCTGATACATGGAACTTATTTGAAACCAGCACTGGACAGTTAGAGGTGTGGCTACAATGAGCTTCAAATATCTTCAGTTTTTGTGAATGTATGGATAAGGCAGTTGTGTTAATTATTAAGGTCCTTTGTACCCTGAATTCTCTGTATCTTCTTTAAGAGTCAAATACTTTTATTTTTTCTTTTCTTGGTGGAAGGTGAAATACAAAGAACAGTTCAAAAAAGAAATGAAAAGTCACCAGTACAATCCTCTTGACAGTGCTTCCTTCAAGCAAGCACAGATTGCATCCACCTTGGCAAGTGATGTAAGTGAATGTGCTTTGTGTTTTACATCTGTTTACATCTCAAAAAATCTAACATTTGTTCCCTAGCAGAAGTTTCCCTTTTTACAAGTTATTACTGTGAGCTTCAGTTTCTGCTATAAAATGTGTCTGTATAGCAGGTGCAGCATGTTACCTGTTTAATCCTCTGCTTCTTGCAAAACCCTTCTCCAAGGGCCTTCTCCAGGAGTTTTTCATAATGAGGTACACCTCTCTTTACTCATTTAACTCTGTGTTTCAAAATATATGGCTTCACACTCTGAGGTAATGTAATTGGTCCGTTTGTATTGAGGAAAGACAATTACCAGTGTAGAGGGATAATCATACGACCAGTATTTAGAAGAAGTGCCACCTTCTCTCCAGTGGTTGTAGAGGCAGTTAACGTGAGTTGCTCAGAGCTGGATGCCTCTTTTCAATTTCACAGTGGCTTTTTATTTTTCGGTCTGCAATCTTTTTAGATTAAACCATTTCTAAGATTCTGTATGGGTGCTGCTGTTGGAGTCAGATTGGAGAAAAAATCTTTATCAAGCGATAATGATATGGGGATGATACGTTTAACAGTGTGTCTAATGCTAAGAATGTGAGCTCTTTTTTGTGGGTGCGATCCCCTATAGTCTGAAGACAACTTTTATTTGGGAAACAACATGCTACAGAAGTGTGGGACATTACTCAAAGGAGACAGGGGAGGCTGGCTTTGGGAAGGGTTCAACAGAATAATTTATTCCAAAATCTAAATGTTTATTAAAAAAATAATAATTAAAAAAAAATTGTTAGATTGCTTATTGTAAAAGATATTTATATTCTGTATTGTTGAATTGAAAGTTGACTAGCTCAGTGAAGACTATGATGTATGTAAGAAGGTGACTAAAGGTACTGGCTTAAGAGCTTTATCATCTAAGACAGCTAAGTTGGATAGTGTTCTTCCTCTGAAAATGGATGTCCAGATATCAAAAATATGGAACATACACTATAGGCTGATAGGATAAGTTATCTTCTGGTACTTCATTAAGTGATGAACTTTCACCACTGATGATTATATTTCTTGACTTTGCAGAAAACAGTATGTATTAAATAACATATCCTGGAACATTGTCCTTTATCTGTTTTATGTAGATCTTTTTTTATTTTGGGCAGCTAGTGTAATATTTGAATCAGGAGAGAGAGGATAATATTTCAGCAACATTTAAAATTAATAACCACGAAGCATTGCAGAAAACACACATTTAATACCTTGTCTGCAAAATTGTTAGGAATAAACAGCAAAGAAGAATTTAAATAGTCTGAAATATCATGCAACATGTGATTTTGTGATTTTTGTTATGTCCCGTGAGTAAACCTTAGAGTAGTTCCCACGTGGAATGAGTCCTTTACTGGTTTTTCTTTTGCTTAATTCCCAAAATAATAGTAAACGAGCACCATCTAGTGTCTGATATAGATTGTTCAGGCAAGTGCTTAACACTGCGCTTCTGGACAGACTCACTGCATTGTTAGCTGTGAATTATGTTGTTAATCTTTATTTTACTTAAGTTGAATTCTTTCTGCAGGTGAATTACAAGAAAGATTACAAGGAAAGTCTGCATGATCCAGCCTCTGATCTACCAAACCTGCTGTATTTAAACCATGCTTTAAATATCAGCAAAATGCATAGCAATGTAAGTTGCCTTTATAATAATGATCTGGAAAAAAATATATAGTAAGAAATCTGGTATTTATAAAATAGATAATTTTTTGCTACTAGTGTCATGATCTCATATATAGCAATTTGTAGTGTTGTAACTGTAGTAGTTGGGGGATGTAAGGGAGGAAAGAACTCTTAGGAAGAGAGAGTCTTTTATTAAAGCAACTAGAGTACTAGGTAAGAATCACACAGACTTCTGTTACTTAATTCATTTTTCTTACATGTCTAAAATCTTCCACATTTTTTTCTTTGTTGATCTAAGTTATTTCTTTTTGTGCAAATTATCTTGTCTGAGATCTTAACATTGCCTTCATCTGCAGGTCTCATTACAGAAGTGGCGATTGTGCTAGTTTAATATTTGGAGCTTTGCCATAAGCAGCCTATTAAGTGTTAGCTTCCCTTAGAAAACTCCATCCTGCTACATAAAAATACCATGCCCTTCTGTGGAGCTGATGCTATGATGTAAGATAGTGCTGGTGAGGTTGAAATAGTATCAGAATGTAATCAAAAGTAATCAGAATCAGAATGGCTTGTGTGGGAAGGGAGCTTAAAGACCATCTATTTCCAATGTCCTGCCTTGGGCAGGGTTACCACCTATAGATCAGGCTGCCCAGTGCCCCATCCAACCTGGCCTTGAATGCCCTCAGGGATAGGGCACCCACAGCTTCTCTGGGCAGCCTGTGCCTCACCACCTTCCAAATAAAGAAATTCCTCCTAATGTCTAACTTAAATCTCCTCTCTTTCAGTGTAAAGCCATTCCTTTTTAACCTATCACTACACTCCCGGATAAAGACTCCCTGTCTAACTTTCCTTTAGGCCCTGTTTAGGTACTGGAAGGCCACAGTGAGGCATCCCAAAGCCTTCTCCATGCTGAACAACCCTGTCTGCATTATAGGAGAAGTGCTCCAGACCTCTGACCATATTTGTGGCCCTCCTCTGGATCTGCTCCAACAGCTTCATGTCTTGTGCTGGGGGCCCCAAGCCTGGATGTAGTGCTCCAAATGGGATTTCATGGAATAGGGAGAAATAGGCAGGAAATTCGTGGCCTCCGTGCAGTGCTGAAGCTTCTCTCCCCCTCCAGCTGTGCCTATGCTACATATGCAGTGCTTGGAGGCTGATAGGCTGCATTTGTCTTTTTCACTCCAGAAACAGCAATGCTTCTGTTGAGATGGGTGAGAGGGTGGTGTTGGGAAGGAGGATTACTCACTGTTGGCAGGAGGTGAGAGCTTCACAGGGAAATGGTCAGTGTTAATGATCAGTAGTAGCATACTGTGTCATCTCCTGAGTCAGTGCCTGCTTAAAGAAGCTTATGCCTAAAATAGTCAAAATAATTCAGCCTTCCCATCTATACTTGATTTTCATGTTTCTCTTTGGTGAATTACTTTTTGTCTGCATCACTCTGATATGTGTGAAGCTAATACTTTTTTTTTTTTTTTTTTAATGGATTATAATAAGTTCTTAGTTTTCACTTCCTGTGTACTTTTTTGCATTTTGGCCTGATTCTAGTTTCCTTCACTGTCATGTAAGATTGGCATTTTTTTTACTGATTGAATGAATATCCTCAGAGTGAACATGATCAAGTTGTCATCTGTAATGAGGTAAAAACCTGGACTTTTGTTTGCAAGAAGTATGGCTGCTTGCTTCTTGCAAAATGTATTTATTTGTATGACTGATGATTTATATTCTGTATACCCCTTTCCAATGACTCCTTAAATACTGTGTCTCTGATTTTTATGTTGTCCAGATGCCGGTGGATATTTTTAATTTCTGTGAGCAGGAAGAGGAATGCTTTGTCAATTCTTAGAGTCTCCATTATCTATTTGTCTTCCACAGAAATCTCATTTTAAAAATCCTTCTCAGATTTGACCTCCCTCTGTCATCTCTTTGATTTTACCATGGCTTTCTCTCCTGCCTTTCTCCACTCTTCTCGAATACCTTCTTTGTGTTCTCCCTGTCTCTCAATAGCATGTACCAAATCTGTTGAAGTCTCTTCCACTGTGTGAAAGAGACTGTGTCATTAATTGGTTTTCAAAGACTCATTGCATGGTCAACTTTTACTTCTGACCAATAGTACGAAACACAGAAGTTCTTACTAATTACCCAGCTTTGCTTCTTCCTTGATCATTATTCTTCTCTTTGTTTTTTGCTTTACATAGCCACATCTGTCATGGTGTGATATGTTGCAACCTGTATAGTTAATTGAACTGATAAATTAATATGTTTAATTGAGCTGATTTGCCAATTGACCTGGATGTAAATGAAAGTCCCTGTAACTTTTTGAAACACATGTACTAGAATACAAATGCAAAACTATTATTCAAGTCAGCTTCCATGGCAGTGAGTTTCAATAATTCATAGAAAAGTGAGATGGACATATTTGAACACAAATAGAAGGGCTGTCCCAGAAGTAATGCCTCCTATTTTATTATGTTGGTACACAACGTCAGAGGTGGATGTTGGTGGTATGGCAGTAGAAGGGGAACCTTCCCAACAGTATTCCCTTGCATTTTGTTACCATGTGACAGATAGCAGCAGAGAGGCAGTATAACAGAATGGCTTCTGACATGGAAGTGTGTATGTAACAACAGAGTGAAATTAAATTCCTCCATGCAGAAAAAGTTGTGTGCATTGACATTCATTGATGCTTTCTGAATACTAATGGATGTGAGCACAGTGAGATGATGGGTTTCAGCAGTGGCAACAGTGGTGTGAAAGTTAAGCCACGTTCTGAATAGCCATGCTGATTTTTATGAGTGTTCCATGCAGGTCATTGCTGGTGAATATACACAGCTAATGATGGCTATGTTGAAAAATAGTGTTTAGTAGATGAGAATTTTCTTAATCAAGAGTGTTATTGTGTTCTCAGTATCTGTTATAGTTTCTATGGATATAAATAGGAGGCATTACTTGTGGAGCTACATACATTATGATTTTGACAGGCAGGAGTCATACTGTATGCAAGATTTTACTGACAGTTAACTAGGAGTGACTTTCCCCTCACATGATATACATGTAATTTCCTTAGACATAAACTATGGAGATGCATCAGTTAAAACTTTGATGTAGCAACACTTAGTTTATTGCTTTGTACCTTTTAAATTTTTCCATTGTATAGAAACCTTGAGGTGGTTGTGAACTTCAGGCTAAAAAATGGAACTTAGTTGTTTTGGATTTTCTGAAGCAGGGTGACTAAATAGACTTTAGAATCCAAATCCGGTGTCGTCAGTGTTGTGTAGAAAAAAAAATGTGCAATTTATCTCATTTGATTTTATTGATTTTTTAAAATTAGTTCAATTGAGGAATAGAATAAAGATGTGAAGTCAGTATCTGTAAGTGGAAGTAATTTTTCATTTCTTTTTCACAACAGAAGCAGTTTTGTTTTGTGACATTTATAATTATTTCCACTAGGAGGCAAACACAGACCATCACATCCTTGGCATTTTAAAATGTAAAAAATAATGGTTATTTTCTAGCTAACATAAAATTCCACTTTTGTATAAACAGAACGAACATTTTCTCTAGGAACTTAGAAAAGTTATTTTTATAATAACCTTTCATTGATTCATCACCATCAATCTTTTTTCAGAAAACAGATATTTTAAATTCAAATTCAGCAGGAGAACTCCTGATGTGGAAAGTGAAAAATATACTCGGTATTTAAATTGCAAACCTTCCGCTTGTATTTTTTGTGTTAACATTTTTGATTTTTTTTTTTTTTTTTGTTTCCATATGTATATAAGAAACCATTTAAGCAAAGTACAAGCTATAACTTCACCCTGGATACAGCTTAGCAAATCCATCACAAAGAGAATGTAGTGCTTCAAAGTCAGGTATACATGATCATAAATACATCTTGGAAAGAGAAAAATGCAGCATTCTAACAATGATTAAATCAGGCATGAAGCTGCATTACAAATTGCGGTGATGTACAAAGCATAGTCAATATGAAGTACCTCACATAAAGAGTGTTTGTTTTTCCAGGATTCAAATCTAGTGCAGAAATCTGAGGATGGAAGAGACTCTGAACACCTTTCTCAAACTCAGGCATCAGTATTTCTGAAGAGACAAATAAATTAAAATGACATTAATCATTTTGAAGATCATATTTTGATGTATAGCTTTACTTCCTTTTTTTTTTTTTTTCTTGTGTAGAATATACTACAAAGTGTCTTTACTTCATGTGTTAGCATAGAGTTGGATGTTTGTGTCTTAGCCATGTGTGCTTAAATATGATTTTGCAGCTAGCTCTAAGATCATGGCTATTGGTAGCTGTGAGACGAATGTCCATGCAAGACTAGACCCTACGAAGGCAACAGTTCTGCTTTCTTTTTCTCGCCCTTCGGTGCAATGAAAATGTTTCAAAATGTTACTCTGGAGCCTGAAAAACAGACCCGTGGTGGCTGTAAAGCAGATTTTGTTGTTAGAGTACTTGTGTTGTTCTACGGAAATATGGTGGGACCATACTGCAAAGCTGTCAAGTTTTCAGCCATAGGTCACTCAGCAAAAATCATGCAATTATTTAAAAAAAGTTTCCTTGTCTAGCTACCTTGTTTCTCCAACAGATTTAATTTTGGAGGAGTCTTCTAAGTCAAAAATCTCTAGAGAAATGAAGCAAGCTGTCAGATCACACTTTCTCTCAGCTACTAACAGTATTTGTTTTCATTTTTCCAGGTCAAGTACAGAGAGAATTATGAGAAATCTAAAGGCAAATCAATGCTTGAGTTTGTGGATACACCAATGTATCAAGTTTCAAAGGATGTTCAAAAGATGCAAAGTGAGGTTAGTAAGATGTGTGTCTGAATGTCCAAAATTTAGATCAGTAGAAAGACTAACAAATGTCTTGCACACAGGTTTAGAAAATAGATGAAATGATCATGAAACTTTTATAAACTGAGGATAGGGCTGAAATAGCACTAAGTTATCCTTTCTATAGCTCAGTTCTTCCTTCAAGATAGATTTTTTTTTCTCTGAAAGCTGGAGATGCTAGCATTGTATATGACGTATATCTATAAATATCAAAGAAGCAGGAGGCAAAGGGATGAGACCAGACTCTTCTTAGCAGTGTGTGGTGATAGAACGAGGGGAAATGGACACAAACTGAAGCATAGGATGTTCCACACAAGAGTGTGTGGGGATTTCTTCACAGTGCAGTGATGGGGCACTGGCACAGGCTGCACAGGGAGGTGGTGGAGTCTCCTTCTCTGGAGACGTTCAAGACCCGCCTGGACGCCTACCTGTGCAACCTGGGCTAGGGAGCTGCTTTGGGAGGGGGGCTGGACTCGATGACCTCTTGGAGTCCCTTCCAACCCCTACAATTCTGTGATTCTGTGAAAACTTCTGAGAAATGGGAAGAAGTTGAAAGGGTTATCTAGATCAGGAATTAACTTTTTTAAAGGAACAGCTTTTATTTCCTCCCTTGAAGACACGGAGACAGTTTTGGATTGTAAGTTTGGGCAGGAAATCACGAGCAAGTGGGTTAATGGCATTTGACTTCTCTTTTCTGTACTAAGCAAATTGTTTCTTTCATATATCAGGTTAAATATTCTCTTTGGAAATATGATACATATGTATTTTTATCTAAATTACATATCTTGTATAGATAATCTAAATAATGAAATGAGTAGTAACATTACTTATTAGTGTGGTAACTAATGACATAGCTCGTTTCTGTCTCTTTTTATAGTGTTCTTTCTGAAATAGGCTTGGAAATGTATATGCCTACACCACTAGTTGTTGTTTTTGCTTCAACAGAAAATGTATCGCAAAGATTTTGAAGAAAGTCTCAAGGGAAGGCCCTCACTGGATTTAGACAAGACCCCAGAGTTCTTGCATATAAAGCAAGTCACTAATCTTCTGAAGGAGGTAGAGGATTTTTTTTCTGTTGTTATTTAAGATATAAATGTCTTCTAGTAAGAATTGGTATTTACTGAAGTTTATTTTATGAATATAAGGAATTTATAAAGTTCAGCACACATGAACCAGAAAAATAGAGTTAAATGAACAAATCAGATGATTGCATAGAAAATAGATTGCTGGCAGGACCCTCCTTGTGAGAATATTGGTTTTGAAATTGATTCCTCTCCTGGGCCCAAAAAGCCCAAATTTGGTGACCTTCCAGACATACTGCAAAAGATATCTGATGGGATTTTGGAGAAGTTCTGGTGTTTGCTTTCCAAAAAGATGAAGGGGTTGAAAGGCAGACTTCTGCTGGTGTCCATACAGCAGTCTTTCCATTTGAGTAATTATTTCAAGTTTATGATAGTGTGTTAATAGTTACATGGATGCCCTTAGCTGATTGTAAGTCACTTTTAACTGATCTAATTGGAACAGTTCACTGTTAGATTTGTTATGAATGAAGGTTAAGAAGAGTAAAATTGCTTTGATAGTACATAATCTGCTATAAGCTAATTTTTTTGGATGTTGATTTTCTGTTTGCTCATTGAATGCAAATTCTTCTCCATCTGAATTTGAGATCCAACAGTATCTTGTTTATATTTATTGTATTAAGAATTGATGGTATTGCTATAGCTCAGAGGTATGGATGGAATTGAGGCTGCTAACATGAAAAACCCATGAACCTTGTTCCTTGCCTTGTTATTAAAATAGATCATCCCAGTCTGTGCTGTGGGAAAAGACTTTCATTTCACATATTTCTTTATTATGCATCCTCTAATAAATAATTTATTTTGATAAACTTGTCTGTCAGGCAAGTCTCAAGCTTGTACAGTATCATTCTGTGCATACAAAACTCCCTTGTGTCGCTAGCGTGCTTGTTGACTAGGGAAATAATGCAAATGCTTGCATTTCATTGTGTTAAACTTGCTGCTCAGTAAGTGTACACAGAAGTGGATAGTACATGCATAGTGGCAGAAGTGCTGTGAGTTTACAACTTCAATAACTTTTAGTTAACTTCCCTGTGTAGTGCTACATGTATTTAGCTGTTCTGTAATTCTTAGAATTTACAACTCATTACTTAGGTAATAAGGCATATCTGTTGAAAAATACAAGGAAATGAAAGTAGTATTTTAATGTATAAAGGTACTGAATTTCAGATTTTATATCCATGTTCAAAGAGCAGAATCAAACCCCAGAGATTATGTAGATCAAATCAATTATTATCTTTCAAGAGTCAGGAATATAATGTACTTGGTTCTCAGTGAAGGATAAAGCTCAGGATGTACTTTTGTGTGAAGATCCATAATAAGATTTAAATACTATTTCAAACATGAGAAGAACCTGCTGTTATTAGAAAACTGATTATTCAAAAATGTTCTTGTTAGCTGTCTTTTGGCTAATTCTGTTGTCTTCCTACTATAGATGATTCTGCAACTATTTAAAATTTTTGTAAAAGTAGAAACCTTCTCTGAAACCATATTCATGACTGTCAGAAGAGAGAACTGAATTTGATAATTCTAAATTAGCAGTTCTCTGCTTGTTGTAGAGGCTTCTTCTGGTGATATAAGGAAGCTTCTTTAAAAAATCTGATTTATTTCTGTTTATAAAAAGGCTTTTGCTGAGGCAAAGGTGCTACCTCCTGTAAAGTTAATACATGTTTAAGAGTATTAATTTGTGTGAATGCAGATTCTTCTGAAAAAATATTTTCTTCAAACTTCTATATGCCTTGCATTATGAAACTAACCAAACCAAACTGTAGTAAGAGCAATTAAAAATCCTACAACACGTAAAAGATTTTTCACTTCTGCTGGACTTACATCAGCTTTCTAGGTATTGGGAAGAAGAAGAGGAACTAAGTGTTCACAGACAGATTCTTGTGTGCTTTTAATTTTATTCTGAACATTTGAGTGCTCTGGAGGCTGCAGTTGCTCAATGTTGATAGATCGTAACAGTGAAGCGCCTGAAGAGAAATAGTAGGAATATTGCATTTACATTATGCTTTATCAAGCAGTCATTTTGACTGGTCCTACCTGGTACAGTGTTCAGGGAATCCATCCTGATTGTGATTCCATTTGTGAAAAGGAGGTAAAAACGACAGCACAGCAGGTACTAGTCTGTGTATAAGCAAATACTTCTGCAATTAAATGTAGATAGACAGCGGAGGCCCCTAAATAATGTGCTAGCACTGTATAGGAGAGGGCTGTTTTTCAAGAGCACAACAGGAAAATACATGGCTATATTAAAACCTTTTGTCTTTTGCAACATTGTAGCTTTTGATTTGATAATTTTAATTCTATTTTAACTTTGAATCCTTCAGATAATTCATATTTTATAGGTATTTCAAAGAGGCACTCCAGATGTTCAATAAATGGCGTTTCTTTTCAAGATCTTGCACACAGTATTAACTGGAGAAATCTCTCTTTAAATCCTTAGAAAGAGTATAGAAAAGATTTGGAAGAATGGATGAAAGGAAAAGGAATGACAGTGTTTGAAGATACGCCAGATTTGATTAGAGTGAAAAACGCAGCTCAGATACTAAATGAGGTACGTTGTGCTAGTTGGGATTATTGATGCCAGAGAAAGCTCACTCTTTATTGTATAACTCTATGGAAAATATTCCATTCTTTAAAACATAATCTGCAATGAAATATGTAAGAACTTAAAGTAAAGCTAGTTCTGTTTTGATTTATGAATATGGAAAAGTTTGGAAAAAACTTGAGACAAATATTTCTTCTTTTGAGACAATGAAAAGGTCAATGTAAATTGTTAGTTGAACCAACAGGTAGAACATTTAAAATTGTGTTCATTTTTCAGTCTGGTTGTTCAACTAGTGTTACTAATACTGCAATGGAAAAAGAGTTGAATATTAACGAACTTCTGAAGGAAAGTCGAGGAAGTAATTTCCAGTTTTCTGAAACTTGTTTCTCTTATTTAAAAGTAAATATTAATAATGACTGTCAAACATCTTTGAAATAATATTTATCCAAATAATATGTTTTACTTCTGAAAGCTTTTTCCCAAAAGTAGAGTTGCTCCTGAAGAAGTGGGTTTTCTTGAGCTTGCCTTCACAACTAGACAAGTGCAGGTGCTTTCCAGGGAATGTTTTTAGAACTGAATTCTGGTGTCAGCAGTATTGATCTAAGTTGTTCTGGACATTTTCTACAATCAGAGGTGTGACCTACTCCCACTGAAGAGTTGGGAGTAGAAACAGAAGACTCAGTGGCCTCGTGTTACTTGAAAGTCATCTTGAGGCACTTGTGTTCTTGTCAAGGCTGTGTACTCCTTTAGGACTCAGGCTCCAAAGCTAGCACCACATGTCATGTGAATGTTTCATAGATTCATAGATTCATAGATACGTTAGGTTGGAAAGAACCTACAAGATCATCTAGTCCAACCATCCTCCTATCACCATCCCTACCCACTAAGCTACTAAACCAAATCCCTTAGCACCTCATCTAAACGCTTCTTGAACAGCGCTAGGGATGGAGCCTCAACCACCTCCCTAGGCAGGCAATTCCAGTGCCTGACCACTCTTTCAGAGAAAAAATTTTTCCTCAAATCTAATCTAAATCTTCCCCGGCGCAACTTGTGACCATTCCCTCTCGTCCTGTCATTAGTTATCTGGGAGAAGAGGCCGACCCCCTCCTCACCACAACCCCCCTTCAGGAAGTGTCAGAGTGCTATAAGGTCTCCTCTGAGCCTCCTTTTCTCCAGACTAAACAATCCCAGCTCCCTCAGCCACTCCTCGTAAGACTTGTGCTCCAGACCGCTCTGGAGCATTTTCTATATAGGAGGGCTTTTTTGTATATAGGAGGTTTGTATATAGGCGAGCTGCTCCAAAAGTAATGTCTCCTATTTTACTATGTTGGCACACAATGTTAGAGACAGCTGTTGCTGGTATGGCAGTTGAAGTTAAACCTTCCCACCAGCATTCCCTTACGTTTTGCTGACATGTGATGGCAGCAGAGGGGCAGACTGACAAAATGGCACCTGATATGGAAGTGTAGATGAAGCAAAGGTGTGTCACTGAATTCCTCAATGCAGAAAATATTGTACCCATTGACATTTGTTGATGCTTGCTGAATGCTTATGGAAACCAAACAGTGGATGTGAGCACAGTAAGGCAGTGGATGGTGCATTTCAGCAGTGGCAACTGTGACATGAAAGACAAACCACGTTTTGGATGGCTGTGCACATTTTTACGAGTGTGACATGCAAGCTCTTGTTCATGACTGCTGAAAATTTATAGTGGTTACTATGCTGAAAAACGGTTTTGTAGCTAAGATTTTTTTTCTATCAAATAGCATATTTGGGCTCTTTGTACCTGTTATAATTTCAGTGGAAATAAATAAGAGGCATTACTTTTGGAGAGCCCTACATGTTTACATATTTTATATGTATTTGATATGTGTATTTATTTACACACATATATTCTATAGCCATAATAACCAGAGATACTGCCATGCATAAGGCCAACCTTACCAATGTGAGTAAGTGCAGGAATACGCAGCTATAACTCCCGGGGTTATCTTTTCCTTGTTGTGTACACAGTAGGAAGTTGGAAGGAAGCATTTGCCATTCTGCTTTTAACAGAGAGGAAATGAGAGATAGTGTCTTCTCATTGATTAACTAAAACTTGAACAAAAAAATAAATAAATAAATAAAAGAAGGGGAAGTTTGGAGTTTGGTTTTGGAAGTAGAGTAGTTCTATCACATTTCCTCATCAGAGTGAGACAGAAATAGAAAACTGAAATCATTTTTGCTCTTGTTACTTTGAGTACAATGTATTAAAAAGTACAACTACTGTATGTAGTATATTTCAGTATTACTTTTTAATATCATTTGCTGATGAACAAGAAATACATCCATGCTTGAATAAGCTGAAGATGAAATATTAATTTTGTTTCCTGGTTATTAGTTATTTATAATTTATGTTGGGGGAGAAAGCAGTAATCATGGATGAATACAGCCACTTGTCTAATGGCTGTGGTTCAGGAAAGATGTATTAAATGAATAAATTACAGTTTCTTGTTCTGAAAGGTCAGTGGAAACAGTTTCGTGTAGTACTAAATTTCTAGCATGTAATCTTCATTAAAAAAATGTTTTCTTAAAAGTAAATCGTGTTTCAACTAGTCTGGCATCAGGTACCAGCTTATTACACTACGTTTTGCTGAGCTAAACTGCCTCTTTATTTTAGAGGATAATTACAGCAAGTTGTATGGCTGATCCCCCCCTCTCCCAAATTCAGTGGAGTAGTTTTGTATATTCAGTGAATATCTCCTGAAGTTTTTCTCCTCTAGGTTTTTATATGTTTTCCTGTCAAAATCTTGACAAGACTCTTGAGAGTTTTAACCCTCTAGTTGGGATTTTTGGTTGAGTTGAAAATGTGACTCTTAAATTAACTCTTGTTTAAAAATTTACTCATAACTTTCTGACTGCTGTGAAACTAATGTATAAAGTTTTATCTTACAGAAGCAGTACAAGAAAGACCTGGAAACAGAAATTAAAGGCAAGGGGATGCAAATTGGTCCAGATACTCCTGAGATAAGACGAGCCAAGAAAGCTTCTGAAATTGCGAGCACTGTAAGTACTGTGCCTGCTGCAAGCTTTGCATTTGACAGAATGCAAATTACTGTTGTTGAGAGTTCTGCATAATGTAGGCAGTAGGCATACCACAGATTCACTAAAGACCTGGCTTGTTGAGTTTCATGGAATCTGAAAACTGTGTAGTCCACACATGCGGAAACTTAAATGTTCTCAGAACTTTGACCCTTAACCAAGCTTGGCCTTGACTGTGTTCAGTGGCTGCAGGCCCTCCTACTTTTAGGTCTAGATAGCAGCTGCTTGTTTAGGTAGGTCCAAATGGTAAACAAAGCCAGAGAGATGCTAAAGGCCTCATGGTCTGAATCTCATAAAGAACAGGTGAGGGGTGAAAATTCCTGTCTACATATTCCTCTGGTTGTGGGTGTTGAAGTTGGAAAGACAGATAAATGTGAAAGACTTTCAAATGTGAAGAGTGCAGTCTGTTAATTTTTTTTTTTTAAACCAGATAGAACCTATAGCATAGTTGTATTTTAAATAGTTCCTACAAAGATAATACTGTTGAACCAAAAGTTATTTGATCTTTAAGGAGACTGCTTAATTGAATTGAACAGAGTAAGGCAGGAAAAATGTAAGGATTTGATTGCTGGACATGTGAGTAATTCTAGTAATAATTTTTTCAGAAAGAATATAAGAAAGACTTGGAGAATGAAATTAAAGGAAAGGGAATGGAAGTGGGCATGGATACCCCTGATATACAACGAGCAAAGAAAGCTTCTGAAATTGTAAGCCAGGTGAGTACAGATTGTATCTATTAAGATTACTTTTGAAGTGAAAAGGAATGAGATGTTAAAAACACCTGTGCTAAAAGGAATAAGCACTGCACAGTTGTTTAAAGAAAAAAAAAAAGAGAAATCAGATTACAGAAATTGAAGCAGTTCTTTTGAAGGCTAATCAATGCTATCAGTGTAGCTTTGAAGACAACATGTACAAATAACCGTGGAATTAGTTACACTGCATACTCAGGGATATGTTTTTAATTTTATTTCAGTTCACTGCTCTCTATTTTACTCTAATTTACATTATATTTATTTTATTTTATTTTATTTTACAGAAAGAATATAGAAAAGGTCTGGAGACTGAAATTATAGGAAAAGGGATGCAAGTTGGTCCATTTATTCCTGAAATACAAAGGGTCAAAAGAGCTTCAGAAATAGCAAGCCAGGTAGGTGTAGTTTAAGAGCTAACTTTTTTTTATTTCTGTATAACAATAAGTACCAGAAGTACATTGCTGAAAATACTTCACTAGCTCTGTAGAGGCTTTCAAACCTATATGAAATGAATTTACACATAGAGAAGTCTTACTGCCTGATTCTTACTTGTCTTTAGGCCTGTCATGCCATGTAAGTCATCTTGTAAGTTTTTACATGTACTTGCGGATCTTTTTACATTTCCCAATGGGAAGAAAATCTATATATTTATATCTCTTCACTGTCAGTTGTTTCACACGGATAGGAATGTAGTGGTCCCACAGTGATAGGAGTATCATGGAGGAAAGATGTTGAATTAAATACTGTAAATGGCTATTGACTCTCATGAGCAATAAGCATTTTTTGTTGCAGTTTGGATATTCTAAGCTCTAACAAAACAGGGAATTGACATTTAAAAATTATTTTTCAGAAAATGTACAAAGATGAGGCAGAGAAGATGCTCTGTAACTATTCTGCTGTTCCAGATACTCCAGAGATGGAGAGAATAAAAAGTACTCAGAAAAACATCAGTTCAGTGAGTAATAAGTGCTTCTCTCTTGAATGTTTTTAGATATTTTCAGCTTAAATAGTCTCCCTTGTGCCTTAGCATGAAATAGGGAACTTATGAGTAAATGTCCTTTGAACCATTTGCATAATTTTCCTGGCTAAGTCTGTATCACTCGTTTCTTTCAATAAGAAAAAAATAACCAGTTTTTCTAGGTGTGACTCTTATTTTGGATTGCTAAACCACTTATACTGCCTTTCCAAGCCGTAATCATTTTTTAAAAGAAGGTTTATTTTCTTTTTCCATCTAGCCTCAGGAAGTATTTTATTTAAATGCACAAAATAACTAAGGCTTCTTACTGTGCGTATAGGATTTTTTATCTGTTCTCTATCATATCTACAGAACACTAGCATTCTGGTGTAAAATTAGAATAGAGCAAGTTTCATAAATATATGTCTAATGATTTTATGATAAACTGGTTACATTTTTAAAATTTTATGCTAGATTTAAGTTTCAGTCTATCCTTATATATAAGTTATGAACTTAGATTTCGAAGATTGCCCACTTGATGATTGTTGTGTTCAGTTCCATTTCCTCTTTGGGCCCATTAACTCTGCTGTTAGTAATTCTGGATTTGCTTTTAATATTACAGAAGAAGAGAATGAGGGTAAATTTAGCCTTCAGAGCCAAAGGCTGTCCAGTTAGTCTCTGTTTTTCTGGCAGATTAAATAATACTAATAAAGCCAATGATTTGAGAGAAAGGCCTATCAGTCACTCTGATATTTTAGTGTTATCTGACACAGATGTAATCCTTCAGTTTAGAGCTACTGTCAGCTTCACTGCTACAAATACAAGGTCTATTAGTTTGCCCCAGAGGCAGTTACCTGGTGCTATCCTGTATCACTGCAGCTTCCTTAGGGAATTAAGAGCCTGCAGGGAAGGAAGAGAAGTCTCTGAGGGTGTTCTAGGCTGCTCTACTTCTCCTTTAATCTCTTCCACCCATTAAGTGTTGGCTACTTTCCTTCCCTCAGACGAGAACAGCCTAAAGCTACATCTTCCTAATGTAAGCTGCTGAGAGGCACCCGACCCCAGTTTTGTTTCTGGTAACGTGTTGCCTCTTGGTTTTGAATGGTTCTTGGCTGCATGGTGTGAAGGTGATTAACACTGTACCTGCTGTTGCTGGCATTCTACACCACAGCCACATAAAATGGAAGGGATCCTGGCTAGCCCCTGTTGATCTGCTTTCCTCTGCTTCAGTCTTTGATAGCTTTTGATGAAGTCCTCAAATAGGTCAGCAGATCCAAGAAGGTGAGCTCACAAACAGTTAGATACCAGCCGTATAAAAACCCTGCACTACTTAATTAAGCCTTTACAAGCATCTATGCGTCTGAACATGTTGCAGCCATGTAGGCCAGTCTGCCAAAAGTGACAGTCCTCCTTGTTAGTGTAGTATATAATATGAAATAAAAAGATTGTGCCTTTGAGCTTATATTGTGATCATCATTTTTGTGTATCTGAAGTGGAACTTCCAAATCTAAGAAAGTTGTTTGTAAGTGAGACTGAATTGTGAATTTATTTTCTTTCTATTCATTCTAATATTTCAGCATTTTGCACAAATTAGATTATTAAGGTAAGTTCCTTTTTACTGACTTAATGGAACACCTCAATATCGAAAAAGTTAATGACACTTAATTGGCTTTGATTTTTGGATTTTGCCCCAAGTATTTTCCTGTCTTATGGGATGAAAAAATGATGGCTAGCTCTGCAGTTAAGATCAGTGCTGCTTATGGCTCACTAACTCATTTGACAGATTATTTACAGTAGTTTTTTTACTGTATATTCTCTTTCATAGAAAAATTCCTTGCTTCAATATTTTTTACCACTGCCTCCTTGATAGGGGAGAAAAGTGTATTTTGCTTCAGTCCACTATTTAAATCCTTAAACCTTGTACTGATATGCATGTGCAAAATATTTTTCAAGTTCTTCCTTATTAACTGTTTCTGTTCTCATACAGTAAAACAAAATTCTTAATTGTTGAAGGTTTTTTTGTGCATTTGGAAAATTACTTATATACTTACTTAATTATCCTCTAGAATGTTTCTTCTCTAGAATGTGTTTGAGAGAAATACATTTTTAAAAGTAGTACAATAAACTTTGGTTCATGAAAAGTAGAAATGCTAGATGGCAAAGATCTATTTTACAAACTCCAGTACCAGACTTGTTTTTAAACTGCTAGTCAGGAAATACTCGAATGGTAACATCTGTGACAACAAAAGCTGAAATAAAAATAAAACTTAAGGAGTTTTTCCATCTGAACTGTTGCTTCATGGTTATTTAAATTACATCCATATTTGGAATTTGTGGAGCAGTTATTTACTGTTTCCTTCAGTAACTCTGGATGATTGATTCTACTGATGTGCTTTTATTTTATACTTCATTGAAACAATTGAAATAAGGAGGAGAATTTCACATCGGTCACTCTGAAAGTAAAGCCTTCTGTTTATTTCCATGGAAACTACAACTGATATGAAGAGCACAATAACACTATTTGATTGAGTAAATTGTTAACTACAGGACACTGTTTTTCAGTGTAGTCACCAACATTAGCTATGCATTTTCATCAGTGATGAACACTTGTAAAAATCTGCACCAACAGAAGTGACCTGCTGTTTCACATCTTCTTTGATGGCATAGTTGCTAGGAAAATATTGCCTGTGCAACCTGAAGAGGTGGAAGTCAGAAGATGCCAAATCTGGGCTGTATGGTGGGTATGGTAGGACAGTGCAGCAAAGATTCGTGATGAGCTCCGCCGTCTTCGAAGTGGTATAGGCCTTTGCCATTACTGTGTTGCAAGAGAAAGGTTGTCTTCTCTGGTCCAGCTCTGGGGCTACTAGCCTTCAGCTGAGTCAGTGTCACAATGCAGCAGTCAGAGTTAATGGTTTGTCTGGGTTCCAGGAAATTCAGGAAGATCACCACTTTCATATCACAAAAGGCAGTGCACATCACTTTAACCTCTGAGGGCTGCATCTTGAACAGTGGTGAGATCCCCTTGGTGAGGAATTCACATATTAACACTCCATGGACTTCTGTTTTGACACTGGCTCATGGTGGTGGCAACACATCTCATCACTGATAATGACGCAGTCCAGGAAATTGTTACCTTCAGCCTTGTACTGGTTCAATAGATCCTAAATGGGTCCTGACAAATTTGCATATGGTGTTCTTTTTGTTACTGTGTGAGCATTCATATAACCTACCTGGCAAAAACTACGCAATATTCTAGTGTTGCTACCATGGTTTTCAATGCACTGAAAGAAATATTCAGCTCCATATGCAGTTCCATGGTCATAAACCACCAATTCACGTGGATGATCTGATTGAGATGTTCTTCATTTCATGGTGTAACAGCTGTTCATGGTTATCCAGTATTGTCACCACTGCTGAAATGCACCACCCACCACCTCACTGTGCTCATATCTGCTCTTTAGTCTCTATAAACGTTCAGCAAAGATCAGTGAATGTTTGTGGGTGCAGTTTTCTCTGCATGGAGTTCTGTTCCATCCCTTTGCTTCATACAAACGTCCATGTCAGATGCCATCTTTCAGACTGCCCCTCTGCTGCTGTCTGTCACACGACAACAAAATGTGATGGAATACTGGTGTGAAGATGTAACCTTGACTGCTGTACCACCAATATCCACCTCTGTCATTGTGGGCCAACATAATAAAATAGGAGACTTTACTTTCACGGGAACCCTTGTATAAACTGCCAGAGTTAATTTTCATAACAGAACCTTGTTTTTAGATACAGTTCACAGCTTTCTGGCTTGAGTGCAGAAGACAAAAATTGCATGACCTGGATTGTAGCTCTGGCTTTTCTGGTTATTTTATCATGAATATGTCATTTTATAGTTTGTTAGATTAGAAGTAATAGTATCTATTAACATTTTAGAACATTTCAAAATCTGAAGAGTAAACCCAAAATTAAAATCTCACATGTACATGCATTTTCAATTATACTGGAATCAGTGAGATTACTCGAGCATAAAGTTGCATTTTTGAATGTTCATTAATACTGATCTAAATATTAATATTATTTCTAAAGTTAAAACTATCATTACAAATGTTTGCACATATTTGAAGTCAGCCTGAAGGATTATAATAGAATGTCTGGTTTACAGTTGAAAACAAACAAAATGTTTTTATACTTACTGGTAATTGTTCTGATTTATAAAAAAATGAAGTATTTACCTTCTTGGCAAAGTCTGTCATCAGACCAATTTGGAACTTGGAAAATTGCCCAACTCTTTTATGAGAACTTGTACTTGCAATGCTAACATTCTAATAATTACTTTTTCTTTTGGGGGAAATAAAGGTGTTTTATAAGAAGATGGTAGGAGCTGGCACAGCTGTTAAAGAGACTCCAGAGATTGAAAGAGTAAAGAAAAATCAACAGAATATTAGTTCAGTAAGTGTTGTTAGCATTAATTATTCTTATGTGAGTAAATGGTGGTCAGATTTTTTTTTTCCTTTTGTGTACTAAAAATTCTATGTCTTCGTGTCACACATCTCATTCCAATACTATTTCACTGGATTTCGGATATAAAGCTCCATTCTAGCATAGTTACTTGGAGTCCAAAGGTAGAATTTCAAATGGAGGGATTGTCAAATATAGGAAAAAAGACATTTTGGGAAAGAGTTTTGTCTTTCAAGAGTGAGAAATACAAAATGTGTTTACTGATATGGCTGAGTTGCAGTCATAAATCACATGACAGAAAAGAAAATCTTTAATGTTATTGTTGAGCATGCATGTATTACCAAGGATTTGGTACAATTTGCACTTCAAGAAGAGATAAATGGATGCCCATCTCAAACTCTGTGAGGCTGAGGATTTATGCCTCGATGTGTGCTGAAAAGTTAATTTCTTAACCTTAATTTCTAGTTACCTCAGCCATTTATTTTAAGCGTGGTCACACACACACACGCACACACACACACAGGCTTAACTAGGAGTAATTGTACACATACGTTTTACTGGGTACATTTCAGAGTGAAGTAGAAAAATGCTCTTGTGTGTGTAGTGCTTGAGTGCTCAAGCTAAAACAGCTTTTGCTGTTTGAGAATGTCTAAGCAGTGGTGATGAAAGGAAGATCAGTATGCTGGTAAATGCACTTGAACAAAAGCATATCAAGAGAAATACAAAATGTGGTCATGGTTTTAGTGGTAGTGATTTAGTAGCATGCCTTTTGCTATGCTAACCTATGCTAAGAGCTAATATTTTACAAAATGTATTTTTTTGCATGTAGTACACATGATTACTTAGGTTTTGTACAGTAACTATGAAAAGGAAAGAATGCCAAATTTAAAGGCAGCATGAAATACAGTTTTAAACTATTTGCCAGTGAAGGGGAAATTGTACGATGTAATTTACAAGAGTCCAAGAAGAAAGACAAATTACACCAATTTTCACTGTATTAGATTTAAACATCTTACACATATCTTTGAATTTAGCCAGGATTTAGGACAGATTTAAAACTGCTGTGGTAGTTAAACCTAATGGAATTTGATACTCATCAGCAGTGCAAAAACTCCAATTAAATAGGAAAGTCTGACCAAAATAGCGGTCATCATATAGTATTAAAAAAAAAAGTCCATTGCATCATGTTCTGAAAGAGATGAGATTCTTCCACATGACATCTATTGGAGGCAAATCTCAGAACAGTCTGTTTTTTCATCCTGAAAAGCAAGGTGGTGGCAGCCAACGTGGTTGAGCTAATCTCACCTGTTGTGATGAGTGGGTAGGATGAGAGTTTTGTGGCTCACAAAACTGTAAAAGCAAACATCAGACCCACGGATTATAACTGAATCTGAAACAAGAATATACAAATGACTAAGAGGGTATTTTAACTTCTTTATATTGAAGGAGAGGCAAGATGGATACAGCATGAGGAATGAAGTTTTTTTGGGAGAAGGCTGTGTGAAATTCATCAGGAAACTCTTGTGATATGTCACTTAGCACCAAAAAGGCAGATTAAGGCTTAAGCAGTGGACAATTTGAAGTATTTTAAGGAACAGTAGCACTGCCAATTTTTAAGCTTACCTAATGTTCTCTATTAAAAGATTCTGTTTTCAATAGTTTAATATTTCTGTCAGCCCTTAACTGTCTGCCCTGAAATTTTCCATTTCTGATCTGTGTTTTGGGCTGTTTTTGTTTTATCTGTTTGATCATTTATTTATAAATTTGAGCCAAAGTGGCTCCCAAGAATAACTCCACAGAAAAACAAGTTGTTTAGCCTGTGTTAAAAAAAAAATAAAATTGGCAGTACCGTGCCTTGGAGAAGAGAGTTGGAAACTATCTAGCCAGTGGTATTTTGCTACAGTGAATTTAGTCCAGAGTCCAGGGATGAGGAACTGAAAGTGTGGAAGGGGTTGGCTATGAAATGGAAAGGCCAGAGGTGAGGATGGACAAGGCAGAGTGGTGTGTTCCTGTGCACGAGTGCATCCTTCTAGAGGTGAAACAGGACCTGAGGTGGTTTAGATTCAATACTTCCTTGCTATCAGCGTGAATTTGTGATAAAAAATATTCAAATATTTTTCCGTTAGTCAAAATATTATCAATTTCTTTAATGATGATGTCTATGGAGGTAACAAACTGTGCTTATTCTCATGGGTTTGGGCAGTTAATGTAAATGTTAAGGCCTACTGCAACAAACAACGAGGGGCTTAAGATGAAAGCGCAAAAGGAATGTAAATACTTTTTTCCATCATGAGTAATTGCCTCTACCTTCAGGGAGTATTATTAAGGTCACCAAGTCAGTACTCAAGAACGTGAATACAAGTCCCTGTGTCTAGTGGTCCCTTGGCCTAGTGATCCAATCCTTAACCATTTGATTTTGTACAATCCCGCTGAGACAAACCTGCTTTGGTTTTCTGATTAACAGAGCACAGTTCAGTGGGAGATGTCATTTGAATTCAGGAGCAGTATAATCTTTTGTTTTTTAAATTATGTTCCCAGAGTAGCTGCTACAAGTCTTGGCTCTCTCTAGTGAAAGTAGTACTTTTCCATGTCACTGTTCTGTATCTTCTGCTTTCAGAACATAGTAAAGCAACTGATTTATGTGAAAACTCATATACTTTAGTGAGGAGAAACATTAGTGATTTCCTGAGGAAATCAGAAATTCTGTCTTCAGGGCAGAAACTGAAAACAGTTTTAAAAAAAATAAAAAGCATGACAAAACAGTCTTCATTCATACGTGAGCTACTCAGTGAGTAAGGATCATTGATTATGTATAATTAACGAAGCAGAATTCTCTTGAGAAAAACAGCTTTTGTTGATAAAGGAGGTTATAGGGCATGTGAAGAGGAAAAGAATATAGTAGTAGAAAATATATTAAAAGCTGAAAATTGAATTTATTTGTATAAGGTGCAGAACTAAGGTTACACTGATGAAGTTATATGTATCATTTTCTGACTTTTGAATGCTTGGTTTTGCAGCCTTAAAAATTTATTTGAAATAGATTTTGTACACTACATAAATATAAAACTGCACAAAAACATTAATTATGCTATTCTCTTATTCTTAATGTCCTTTGCTTCCTTGAGTCTTGCTAATGAAAAGTGTTTACTAGTGTCATGTATCACTGCAGACTCCATTTTGAATGTTTTTGTGAATGTTACTGTTGTATTTACCATTTTAAAGAAGAAAGCAGCGTGCCATGTGGTGAAGGATGACATGGACTCTGATTATTGTTTATGCTGCAGTGGAATAAGAAATTTGAAACAGAATATACCAAATACTGAACAGATATTTAGTAACAGCAGGAAAAAGACATTGCACTAATTTTTCCAAGATGACCCTGTTGGATAGCATATGGAAAAACAGAAAATATGATGTCTTTCTTTTTAATTCTGTATACACTTACCTCATGGTACTTCCTCATTAAATTGAGTTCCATTTTTGGTACATATGATGTATAATTGAAGAAGTGCTTCTAGTTCTTTGTGTCTTTCAAACTGTGGATTCTACCATATCCAAACATACTGCTGTTCAGAAGAGATGTGGCAAAAACATCACTAATCTCTGACAGCGTCATAATCCATCCAAACATCTGCATTCTTCTTAATATATTTGTCCATGTTTCAGAGAACTTCAACCAGCCTTTGAAGCTATCCACCCTTGCAGAGTCACATCTGTGAAATATTTGGTTTCTGGGCTGGACTGATAGATTCCTCAGTAAGATAATACAAGACCAAGTCATTGTCAGTGATACAGATCTCCAAGTAGTAAATGCAGCATCTCAATTGCCACAAAGATAGATGCAATCTAATGTAATGTATATTCATGCTGTAACAGTTTTAGGATACCAGATTTGTTGTATACTCTTTGTCTACATCTTATCAAATAAGATCTATCTGAGACCCAATGGTCTGTTTCAGAAATTAAATATATCTCATTCAGGTCAGTGGTTCTGGTAGGTCTGGTCTAGCCGTGCAATGCATGCAAGTAGTATAAAACTTGTTTTATTACTTGTCTCTATCTTTTATGAGTTGCTAATATTTTGTAATATTTGTTGTGCAGATTAAATACAAAGAAGAAATTCAGCAAGGAACACCTATTTCTGATCCACCTGAACTAAGGAGAATAAAGGAAAACCAGAAGAATATAAGCAATGTGTGCCCTGTTTTCATCGTTTGCAGTCTTTGTTGTGTGTTGGAGCCTCAGTGAATATGTGTGTGATGTTTGTGCTGGTTCCTGTTTGTCCACAAAGACTAATTTAATCAGTTAATGATTAAGATGATAACTCCTTAGCCTTGCACTTTGACTAACATCAAAGAGAGTGAAACATTCCTATTGAAACATCAGTTCACCTTTGAAACAGAGGAATAATAGTAGGGTGAGTATTAAGTATTGTGGTAGAAAGATGGTGGTGTTTACTAAGGAATGATATTTTCCAGCCAAATTTATTGTGCTCTGTAATGATTTCTAATGCGCTGTTGTACTCCTGTTGCTTGGAAGTCTTTGTGTAATACCTTATACCATGTTTACTAGGTTCAGTATAAAGAGCAGCTCTGCAAAGCTACACCTGTGAGCATCACTCCGGAGATTGAAAGAGTCAAGAGGAATCAGGAGAATGTCAGCATGGGAAGTTTCTCTCATTTATTCCTTTGCATAGTTGCGGGGTGCAGGGGATCAGTATGAAGTTTTGCCTCCAGAACCTGTACCTCTTTGTTAGTTAGGCACAAGCTCATTAATGCAATTACTTGAAAACCTTCTTTTAGGGAGCAGTTTTGAAAAGCCATGGCTTGGTTCAGAAAATGGCATGTGAAGCAGCATATCTCAATTGAAGAAGTGGATGCAGTTTTTTTGAAACATTATAGCATCTTGGATATTTGCAGGAAATCTTAATGGATTTTTTTTTTTTTACAGAATGTTCTTTATCCAGCTTTTTTTTTCCTTTTAGTATTATTTTTTTGATGGGTAAAACTCAAACTCTGGGTCTCTCCTGCCTGGCAAGACTGGCCCTTCACTAACTTTCCCAACAGAGTTTGCTAAATGGCTGAAAAAAAACATTAGAAAGTTATAGTGTTTGTAGGAGCATGTGAAAGAAGGTAAGGAATTTTGAAGTACATTGTTGCATTCTTGAGGAAGTTGTACCTTGGAAGTTGTACCCTTACTCCTTGCTGGGACTTCTGTCAGCATCCATATTTAGTAGGGCTGAATATACAGGGTATGTAAGTTAAAACATGAATCGTATCCTTATGGAATCTCTGTGTGTGGAGAAATACACATCTATGGTGTTCATTACTGAAATTCAGGTTTTTCATTTGCTCTGAGTTTGTTATGTTATTTGTGGTTTAGTCCATTCCAAATAGAAGATATTTCTCTGTACTGCTGAAGACCGGTGTGGTAAATGATGATATGCTGTGTGCATATGTGTGCATATTCATGCAAATGCATTAACAGGAAGACTTTACAGAAAGTATTCAAGGCTATGCTTCAAAAACAAAATTTTATAATCTTTTATAAACTTGAAATGCATTTCAGTTTTTCACTTGTTTCCTGGATGACCTTTTAAATCATACATTTTAATGTAATACAATTTGATATTGCTTTAGCTGACATAGTATGTACCATTTTATTCTGTTAAATAATAGGTTC
This sequence comes from Odontophorus gujanensis, assembly GCA_013399175.1. Classification (NCBI taxonomy): domain Eukaryota; kingdom Metazoa; phylum Chordata; class Aves; order Galliformes; family Odontophoridae; genus Odontophorus; species Odontophorus gujanensis. The sequence continues at coordinate 211,575 of VXAB01000272.1, forward strand.
ACTACAGAGAGCAGCCTGGCAAAGCTACTGCTGTGAGCATCACTCCTGAGTTAGAGAGAGTCAAGAAGAATCAAGACAATATCAGCTCGGCAAGTTGTTTGACTCTTTTTGTCATTTATATTTTCAGTGACTGGAGGAATATAAGAATATGCTTTTGCATTTAGATTTGATACGCCTAATAAATGCAACTGTGTCATTCATTGATAATTTATTGTGTAGCCTTTGAATACATGACTGCACATATGGGCAACAAAAATATTAAGACTTACCGGTTATTCTTACAAAAAATGTAAGTGGTCAGTCATTCTTTCAAGAACCTATGTCTCTTGTTACCAAGTTTCAGTTGCTGTATTTCAGGAGTAAGTTATAATAAAGGAATATGGATAAAGGAAATGAGAACTTAACTTCATTGCAGATTTCTTTTTTATTTCTCTCTCTTTTTTTGTGTGTGATTCAGAGCATTGAAGCATACAGTAATCCATTCCACTCTCCAGCATGCCACCTTTGTCAAAGTTGAGTAGTCCTAGATAGCTAAGATAGGATATTATCTATATCTATATTTATCTTAGTTTATTTTGGCTTGTATTTATCTTGGCTTTTTTGGTAGTACATACTTTTGAGGGCTACAGGGGAGAGGTCACTGCAGTAGCATAAGAAGCAGCAGACAGCGGTAAAACACCTGCAGATGGTAAATGGAATAGTCTTCCATGCAAAGCTGCTTTCTAAGGTGGAAGAAGAGAATTAAAAGTAATAAACATTTTAGAACTGACTGTATGAGTGAAGAGTAAAGTAGCTTGGATTTGTAAAAGGATTTAAGGACCTTGTAGGTAATGACATGTATCTTGAATGTAATCTTAAAAACGCTCATACATAGATCCCAAAGTCACTTCCCCAAAATTGTAGACTTAATTTGTTTTTATTATTATTCTTGAAAATTAAGCATTTTTTTCCAGTTGACTCCTCTGTGTCTCTAGATTTACAGGGATAAGTACTCATCTGAGTTATTGACCAGTAGGTGAAAACAAAACTATGCTGGCCATAATTGTTCTCTTTAGGGAGCACTTCGCAAAGCATTCGAAGGCTGAATATACTAAGAAAATTCAGTATTTCATGAAGGGTTTGAAGAATAATGCAGTAGTATATATTTGTGTGTATTACGCCAAAGCTTATATTTTTATAGGTATGCTGTGCTTAGCTGATACGTAGCTTTAAAGAGGAGCTAGACAATCTCTGTATTTTTGAGGTCTGGGACCGATATATGCACTAATACATTGATTATATTTTGAAAATAGTCTTGATTTCTCTCACCACAAATACACATTGAAATAGATTTGTGCTACTGATTTGTGGGGCAATACTTTGAATGCAATTGTATAGGTAATTCTATACTAAAATTCAGTACACAGGTTACAGTACAAAGTAGGAATTAAGAGAGTCCAGTAGTAAAAGAATGATGCAAAAAGACAATGATGTTCATACTCGAAGATCCACTGAGCCAGAAGAAACAGTAAGGATTCTCTCTAGGCAAAGAAGACCAACTACTATTACTGTTTAACTTTTCTAAATATGGGATTTTTTTCTCTTTTTCTCCCCCTCAGGTAATTAAACATGCATCTATGCTTCTAGCACAAGTATGTAAAATATCACAGAAGAAGCTAATTAAGAGAAATGTGATGTTTTGTACTTAAAGCTGCATAAAGCATAGATGTTCTTATCGAATGTTCTCATTGAAAACAATATACCGCGTTTGGTCTTGTCTTGGATGTTGCTTTTGTGCTGCTAGCAAAAGCTAGCAACCAAGCAGGAGGAGAAGGCTGCCAAAGCAGTACTTGGCTCGTAACACTTGAAGTTGCTAGTGACCTATTTTTTATGCTATTCCTGACCTGGAAGTAGTCTGAGGACAGAAGTTGGGTCTGCATGGGTTGTCATCAACCATACGTGTATGCTTTGAAAGTGTCCAAGATAATTAACAGTGGTATCTTTGTATTAGGTTGACCCTAACTCATAACCAGTTAACAGCTGATAAAAGAGGTATTTCACTTATGGTGTTAAAAAAGTCAAGAGTTTCAGCTTTCAGGTAACTTATTTTTTTACTTTTTTAAGTGATTGATGGAATAAACACGCCCTTTGGTTGTAGCAGTACAGTAGCCCATTTGTATCTGCTGTTCAAAATTATGTCACTATAAAATAAGTAAAGAATGAAACCAGATTAATACTGAGCATTATGGTTTGGAAAGAATGCCATTGCGTAGTGTCTTTCTTCCCATCCCTTCTAGTGTAAACAAAACCTCCATGTGTACTGTTGCTGTTTTGCAGGTGAAGTACAGCAGTGATCAGAGGCAGATGAAAGGTAGACGTAGTGTGATTCTAGACACACCTGAGCTAAGGCATGTCAAAGAAACACAAAACAACATCTCAATGGTAGGGTACTTTCTTCCTATAACTAGAATATATTAAGGAATGGCACTTAACTTCCACTGGACTTTGCCTTCCATTAATATAGGTAACTAATGAAACTCTCTGCTCAAATGTGGAAGGAATAGTTTCTTCTTATGCCTGCTGAGGGAGTGTTTGCTAACTGCATATGACTGTAATGAATGTTTTCAAAATACTAATAAACAGTTTTCTAACAGATAAATGTCTGTTCTTTTTTTATTTCTATTTTTTTTTCCTTTAAAAGAAATCCTCATTTGAGCATCACACAGTATGACTGGATTAGGTGACACACTGCACCTTGTGCCTGTGCATGTTCCTGGTTTCTGTGTGACTTTTGTTCTGGAATGAATTGTTTTGTGTGCATTTGCTTGTGTGAGAATGTTTGTCATTTTTAAATCTTTGATGATTAAGGATTAAAAAAACCCAAAAATATAATAAGGGATACCACCTTTATAACTCTTACTAATTACTGGTTTTGTTCCAACACTTTGTTATATAACACTTTCTTTCCTAATGTCTTTGATTTCCATTTCTTTGATTTATTATTATTCTTTTTTGGAAAGCGAACTCTTTAGAATAAGTGCAGTTTGTTCTAATGTTTATTTTATATTTATGTTAAAAGCCAATTGGAATATGATAAAAGAGCAAAAAAGTACCTTTTCAATTTTTGAACCTGTGCATAATCAAAATTCTCAGTGAATGAAAGTACTTGAGTTCTTAAGAACTGTTACTGCTAGAACATTTTCACTGGCAGATGTAGTTGTCTACAGCACTAGAGAGCTATCCTAACTTAGAGAAGAGGATAGACCAGATGATCTCCTGAGGACTTTTTGTGTTCTTAATGGTTTGTGTGCCTGCAAGATGATGCTTTACTGCTTGAGTTAATCTCTTACTCGTTGGCAATGCAAAACAAATCCAAGTGATAATAAAATATCAGGAAATCAGGTCAGGGAGGCAGTCTGGATGGCCTGCCTAGTCTTTTCTATCTCATGTCTATAACAATTCTATAGTGATACAAAACCAAAATTATGTAGTGCCTCATAAAGCAACAAGTATTTGCTATTAATTGGTGCTTTGGGAAAAATGTAGTTCCTCTTGTTTTCCTAGGTTAAATACCATGAAGATTTTGAGAAGACAAAGGGCAGAGGCTTCACCCCAGTGGTGGATGATCCTATAACAGAGCGGGTGCGGAAAAACACCCAAGTTGTAAGTGATGCAGCATATAAAGGGGTGCACCCGCATATAGTTGAAATGGATAGAAGACCTGGAATAATTGTTGGTAAGTTGTTAAATAATGTTGCTATCCAAAACACTGTGAGAAAGATGCAAGCCTTTCCTTGTTTTCTTCATTACAGCAGAGAAAAATTACTCACAAATTTCATTTTCACTCTTTTCTCAGTGTGAAATTTGTGTTGAACCAGTGGTTCACTGCCAGATACTAGGGGAGTAGTAATAGGAATTTTATTTCTTTTTTAATATGGTTACTCAGTATTGTTGCTTTGCTTCTGAATACTGACTTCATTTTACATAGAAGAGCAATGATTAAAGTTATGGTTTTCCAAGATTTAAACGTTGCAGACTAGACCACATTTCCCCTTAGACCAGTAAGCTATTTCTCTAGACCTGACATCAGTCCATGTACTACTTAGAGAATTTCACACAACTTTCTAAGTAGCACAAGGTGTAGCTCATCAGTAACTTGGTAGGTCTTTAGTGAGCCAAAAGCGAGTATTCAGAACTGATGTTCTGAAAGGTGATCTAAGATAACACCAGATATTTGGGTGTAGGATGCAAACTGTTTTTATGTTAGGAGCCAGATTATTGCAATTGCAAGTCACAGAGGACCACACATGCTGGATCTAGGGCAACAACTTGTTCAGATCAGTCCATCTATGTACAACCCCAAATACTTGATCAAGTGCCTTGCTTCCTTAGCTAGAGGTGGTGCTGCCAAAAAGAGAGAAGCTCCTGTGGGGTTGTAGTTTAATGTGCAGTTCAGTGCGTATTTTAAACCTTTTGCTGCATTGCATTTCCCAAAAGTAAGAATTGTGAATGCAGTCCAGTATTCAGTAACTGAAGGCTCACTAACACAGATTAGGATTAAAACCATCTCTGAGAAATTTTTGAGCTGTTGTGACTGAAATATTAACATGTTTTAGTACTGTTTGTCAACCTGGAATATTTCTGTATCAGAATAGACAGAAATTCTTAGCTCTCCATGCCTACCAAAACAGCAAAAACAGTGCCACTATTTAAAGGAAATAGGCCATGATAAACCTAAGAGCCTAATATCCAGTGATATTTCAGTTAATGTTTTTTCCAAATGTTTGCAATTATAACATCTTGTTTAAAAAGCAACAAAGTGTGCTCCTTGTTCATGGAATGTCTTTGGCAGCTAGAAAGAAACTGCAGACTGCAGAAAACAACTCGTACTCTCGAGCTTTTTCGTGGCTGATAAAAGTTCAGTCAGTTAGAAAAAGTATCTGTTAGAATCCATCTAGTTGGTTTTAAAGTATAATCAGTGAAGCTGTAACAATCTTTTTCAAGTGCCTGATTGCTAAAATTAATACCTGTGCTCTGGAAAATAGGCACTAGTTTTAGCTACATTGAAGCCATCTAAAGCCATCAAGATAAATTAATCTATCTGAGCACTGGCTCTGTGACAAAAGAGACTTCATGATTCTCCAATGAGTTTAAGGATATTTGAAATTGACATAAATTACCAGCATGTTAAAACTGTTCAGTGCTACAAATTGCCAAGATTCTGATTCTGTGTACATTATCTGAGATTACGAAGACAGATAAAATCAATACAAAACAGTGGCTGCTGCACTCATGCTGCCATGAAGCCAGATTTTTTAAGATTTTTTACTTATCAAGGCATGATCAACCAGGAAAAGGTGGATACTCACCAGTTTTCCCACCCCTGTCAAGTCTGTTGGTGTTGTAATTTATCATCATTAGGACTAGCACGTACTTTATCAAAAGATTGTACATTGACTTTTATTCCTCTTGTCAAGAGAGTGTTGTTGGCATTGTACTTCACCCTATAGGAGTGAAAATAGATAACACATAATGTGCATACACTGAATGTATTCCAAGGCTATAGGATTTGTTTCATTAGCTCCAACTGTTCTTCCCTTTGCCTACAGGCTGTTAATCATTTGAAATGTGACATATTTGGGGTACCCACAATCCTGTTTGACCTATCAACCCATTATTTAGCTTTGTACCACTCAAATAGCCAAAAGGACCAAGCTGGGAAGACAGTTATTTTTTCCACTTTCGTTGCAGTAAATTTTGAAGACAGGTCTGCCCAAGAAACAAACCACCAGTGAAGAGGTGTAATCTGATAGATTTATACTTTAACTGATAATGATTTATATACAAATTTTATTTTAAACTATTTTTGAAAGATTAAGTGGTTATTATACTTTTTTTGGTATAGCAATAATTAATTGTATATATTATAGATTGCTGTGAGTAGATTAAGAAGTCACACCGGAGCTGATTATGCATTTGTCACAAGCTTCCTCTTGTACAACACTAATTATTTGTTAAAAATTAATATAAACAGTACTTGAATCTGTGTTCTATTTTATGCTCTGTTTATAACTAGAGCTCAGACATGAAATTACTTTTTTCTCACGGATTCTTTTTCTTTCAATATCCTGTTCAAACTTGAAGAGATGTTTATTTATTCGTGTGAATTAAAGTTGAACTTTATTGAATTGAATGAATTCCAAAAACGCTTTTCAATATTGTGGTAATAGATCAACATTAAGTTTGTGTCCCAGGAAACTGTGCTATTTGGAAAACAAACAGAATTACTATTTAAGATCAGGAGTGGGCTTCATCTTACCCAAATGTGGGTGTCTAAAATGTAGATTTCTACAGCTGCATTTGTCACTCTGCTTCATTTTTATATTAGTGAGTAAAGGTAAATATTTTTTATTTTAAATGACTTGAGCAACTTTTAGAAGTTTATTTTGGATGAGATGAAGTATACCCTTGATTCTGCTTATTTATCCAATTTGCAAAGTTGACTGTAGGCTCATAGGTTGATAATGTGTATGTCCAGCTATAGAGCTGGACAAAGGATGCTGATGGTGGGCTGGAGAAATCATCTTCTAGCTCGGATAATTCTGGTTTTCCTGTGGAAAAGAGCACTATTATGTGATACTTGTTTCCATTTCTTTTAGGCTTTGGAAAATGCTGCATTTGTATGTAGAAAAGGAAAAATAAAAATGGGGGAAAAGTCTCTAATGTCAACTCTTTAAATAGATGCAGCTAGTAGTTTAAGCTGGAAATTAATCCCTTTCAGTCCTTTCAGGTGAACATCTAGATGTTTAAAAGTTAATTTTTAGATGAATGTTAAAACTCACTGCTTCCATACTTTTACTTCCTTTGTTGTTTGTCTTATCATTTCTGTGCTTTGGGGAAAGATCTTAAGGTTTGGCGCACAGATCCTGGCTCCATCTTCGACATTGATCCTCTGGAGGACAATATTCAGTCTAGGAGTCTGCGTATGCTTTCTGGTATTGCTTATATCCTGAATTTTCAGCATATCTGCTTTTTTGTTTGTTTGTTTATGAAACAAAGCTGATAGAGGAATTTTTCATTTCAATACACCAACCATCTGCTTTATCTTTGCTTTGTTTTTGTATATATGTATATATATGAGTGCTTTGTAGAAGTATATTCTAGGAATTTAAGCCATAATCACATGTGCAGATAAGAAATAGTGAAAGAAATCTTATCCTAAATAACAATTACTCATACCTCTTAGGAATAGTCACTTGTAAAACATTGACCATTTTAGTCCTCATTATCTATAGAATTTTCAAATAGCTGGACATGGCTAAAATTTTAGAGATATAAAAAGTTGGCATATTTATGAATTTTTTCTTAATGCAAATTTTGCTTATTTAGCGCATGATATTATTTCCTATTATATTGTTTGTATTTCCAAGGATAAAAATTTATCCTTGTTTATAATTTAATAGTAGATGGATAAGTAAGGAAGTTAATGTAATAGGCAAAAATATATTGGCTCAACAGGTTCTTTTGTTTCTTTGTTGTTTTTTTTAAGATATATTTGTTTTGAATGCTTAGCTTTGCACATATATCTTCTTTGCTAGTGAAAGTGGAACACTAAATATGAAGTTGTATTTGCTGAAGCAACATTTCTACATTCATTTGTGTGAATGCAGTAATTAAAGATTTTGATGTTCCACTGGAAATTTTCATATGCTACATCTCTTTTTTTTTGGTGTATTCTACCATTTCAGCTGTTCTTATAAAGCAGAGAGCTAAGTTATATCTGATTTTGAAGCAACTTTCTGAACTAATAGTGTTAAAAAATATAGACAAAATTTTGTATAATTAATTTTTTGTTTAAACACTATCACTGTATGAATATCAGTGTTATCAGTGGTTGTTGTTGCTATTATTGTGCTTTTCATTTCTGTGATCTATTTACTGTGATATTATTTCTTTCTACCTTTGTAGAAAGAGCAAGCCGTTACAGTAAGCAGTTCTCACATTCTACAAGTTTGGGAGATTATAAATCAGATGGTTCTGACACGAATCCTACCTTTTCTTACTGCAGTGAGATAACAAGGCCATCTGATGAAGGAGGTAGCCCTTATTCCCACCTTTTTCACTAGTAACACTGTCATAGTGTATTGAGACCTCACAGACCTGTATTAACTCAATATCCTTGTATAATCACAAATCTATAGAAACTGTGTATTACTCTGATTGTTAAGGAAGCAAAGCAAAATACCCAGTCTGCAGTTTCTTGCATGACATTTTGCTTTATTGTGTATTCTTTTTAACCATTTTGAGGAGTGCGCTGGTTCAAAACCTCTACTAACTACCATTTACAATGCTGAGGTGAAGTTGCATTGTGTTTTTGCATGAATCAGATTTTTTTCTCTTGAAAAACAAAATATAACTGAAAAAAATAATTTTCTCAACTGAAAAATTTAAATGTACCACATTCTTTTTAGTCAGCAAATCAACCATATAAATGCATTTTATTGACAACTGTTTCTTCCCATATCACGTCGTGCAGGTTCTTGTGGCTCTCTTGTTTCCATTCTAAAAGGAAAAGTAGGAAAGTCTGACAGCTTTCTCCTACATGGAAGTTTTCTTAAAGACTTTTTTTTTACGGTTTTTATTTTAGAGCACTCTGCATGTTTTTCTCAGCAGTTCCATCTCTGGAGACTGAAGCAGGGAAAGGACTGGAGTGTTGCATGTGGGAGGATGTAAGATATGGAAATTAATTTGTGTTGTACGATCCAGTGCCAATCATAGTAACCAAGCTAAGCTGCTTAAAGCTGTGTGTGTCCTGGTGTAAAGAGTGGTGAGATAAAGTGAAAGCCGCAATTAAAAATTTAAATTGTAGTTTATTTCAAGCCCATTGTATTTATCAGGTAAAGAAAAAACATGCTGCAATCAGAGGAAATTCTGGTTTAGGATTAGTCACATTAGTTAGTCTAACTTAGGTTTAGGCAAGCAATTTGTGTTCAGTGTTGTTCAACGTCTTCATCAACAACCTGGATGAAGGGATAGAGTCCACCCTCAGCAGTTTTGCTGTTGGTACAAAGCTGGAAGGAGTGGCTGATGCACCAGAAGGGTGTGCTACCATTGAACAAGGCCTGGACAGACTGGAGGGTTGAGCAGAGAGAAACCAGATGAGGTGTAACAAGAGCAAGTATAGAGTTTTGTACCTGGGGCAGAATAACTGCATTTATCAATTGGGGGCTGACCTACTGGAGAGAGGGTTTTGTAGGGAAGGGCCTAGGTGTCCTGTTGGGGGACAGGTTAGTCATTGGCCAGCAATGTGCCTTTGTGACCAAGAAGGCCAGTGGTATCCTGGGGTGTATTAGAAAGGGCGTAACCTTGTGAGATCACATTTTGAATACCGTGTCCAGTTCTGGGCTCTCCAGTTTGAAAAAGACAGGGATCTCTGAGAAGGAGTCCAGTGGAGGGCCACAGAGATGATAAAGGGCCTGGAGCATCTTCCCTATGAGGAAAGGATGAGTAACCTGGGTCTGTTCAGAAGATGGGGAGTCTGACTAATGTGTATAAGAATCTAAAGGGAGGTAGGAGGCAAATGAATGAGGCCAGGCTCTCAGTGATGCATAGTGATAGAACAAGGAGTAATGGCCTAAAACTTGAACAAGTTCCATACTAACATATGGAATAACTTTTTCATGGTAAGAGTGACAGAGCACTGGAGTAGAATGCTCAGGAAGGTTGCTGAGTTTCTTTCTCTGGAGATATTTAAGACCCGTTTGGATGCCTACCTGTGATCTATCGCTGGGAAGCTGCTTTAGCAGAGGGCTTGGTCTCGATCTCTTGAGGCCCCTTCCAACCCCTGCAAATCTATGATTCTGTAATTTAAGCTTTTAAGAGCACAGAAACTTGCCACTGAGTTGACCTACGTCACCTTGTATCTACAGAAGTAACGTATCTCCTGCTAGAACAAATTCCAGATTTTGCCATGATGGCAGGAAAGTAACTGTCACGTTTGTATATCACTAGAGTAATGCTTCGTGATGTTTGGCCAGATGACAGCAGATGAGTCATGGCACTGCTGCTAGGGTTGCCATTATTGTCATCACTCCTGTTTTGTGTGTTCTTTAGAGGTGAGGAGAGGACTTTCTATTGGTGTTTTTGGAATAAGATCACCTATCTGCACTTGAAAAGAATCACTATTATTCTCATTTTGTTTTTATCTATTCTTTGTCTCTCTCTTTCATTTTGCAATGATTTGTGTGTACATTTTGTTTTTCTTATACTTGAGTAAAAGTATTTTCCTTAAGGTTCCTCTTCTTGCTTTAGTTATGGAAGTCTATTTATGCTGCTTTCTTTCCATCCTGTTTGAACTGCAGAATGTTTTCATTTTGCTTTCCAATATTCTCCCTTCTCTCAGTTTTTATTTCAATTATCTTTTTCTGTGGGGCTTTCTGTTTAGTCCCCTCCCACTCCCCATCCTGCAATGGATGAGTTTAAGGACTTCCCACCTTTATTCTGATGTATACAGTCTTCTGCTAACACTCAGGTCTCACATTTTTCCTTTACCTGGAAAACTGCCTCACTTTACTCACACTGGCACAGATTTCATCAGAGTATGAAATTCAACATCATAGCCTTTAAATTTTTGTTATCAACCTTGAAAAGAATCTGCAGACGAGAAAACTGGAAAATTAATATTAGATGTTTCATTTGTAGTACATAATAATAGATCAGATTCAGAAAAGATTACTATAACTGTCCTTTGAGTGATAAATATGGGAATTGGGCATGGTGGCACCTTGACTCCAAGGTTTATGAAGACAATAGAAAACACAGCACTACAGTATTTTCCTGTGGGACACATTTACTTCTCATTTTAAAGTATTTATATAGCTTGAGGTGGGAGTAAAGTCAGTGAGAAAAAAAAAAGTATCTTATAATTTCTCTCCCCAGTGGCATGTCCTCCTTGTGTGGTATGAGCCTTCAGAAGAAGGGCTTCAGAGCAGCTGAGCCTGCTGCTCTCTCTCCCCTTCTCCCTCCCTTTCTCCAGACTCCTTGGGTTATTTTTTCTCCTTTCCTCACTAAGGTGGGAACACACTGTAGACCATTAGACATACTCTTGTTTGATCTGTAGTCTGAACATAAACCTACACTGAAGAAATATGTATTTTATATCACATGCAACATTGCTTAGCATGGCACTGATAATTTCAACACTGATTTCAAAGATGTCTCCTTCTCTTCCTAGGCCACTCTAATATTTATGGTTCTGTATCTAAAATTTTTGTTAGTAGGATTTGTTTCAGGCTTGGACATGCACCCATACAATCATTTAGGCTGGAAAATATCTTTAAGTCCAACCATAATCAGTTCAAACTGTGTTTACCACAAAAAACTCTTGAAGTAGGGAACTGTGCTGCAAATTCTGCTCCTGGTTATTCTGGTCAGAAGACAAACTGTTGAAATAGAGCGAAAGACCTCTTCATTTCACATGGTGGATTTGCAGAGATGCTCCCTTGTTTTTGGGCAAGATGTCTGCTTGTGTTATGACTCTTTTGTTGTGCCAACAGATAGAAGAGGAAAGGAAATAGAATTTGTTTCTTTTCATCTCTATCTCCTTGTCACATTTTGTACAAAAACAAAAACAAAAACAAAAAACAACAACACAAAAAGCCCTCTGCTTATGACAGTGGAAAAAATCTCCATTAATAACAGACAAGTCAAAGAAAATACCAGGAAATAATATCTGGCCTCTTTTGATATTTATAGAGGTCTGTCTTCCGTCTCCAGGTGCACCTGGTAGGAGTGCAGGGCAGAAATCCTTCACCCTTCTTCACATCTATATTCAGTTACTGAGTTCTGTCATTCAAGGAGGTCAGATGGAATGACACAGCAGTTACATTTCCTCCTCTGGCAGCCCAGGCAGAATGGTTCTTTTATGTTAGGAACCTGAACTCTTTTTCCCTAGTGTTGTTCCCTAGAACCTGGTAATCAAATATGGCATTTAGAGGGAGAAGGGATGGAGATTTTGCAGGACAACTGTAGGCTTTTGTAGGTGTTTAGTCCCCTTTCAGGTGTACCAGTAAGCTGCACTGCTACGGAAGGCAGACCACATCAAAACAGCAACGTGGACACCCTCTTGGTAAGGGTTGCATACACACTTCTCTTGTCTGCCAGGCTCTTATACCTGTATATGAGTTTTTATTTTTATTTTGGACTAGATGATGCTTTGGTTTTGCTTCTTTTATGTGCCAGGCCCCAGCAGGTTCACCAACCTGGAAGTGGTTTCCACTAAACAGTATAGTGCTAAAACGTTTTGCTTTATCATCTTTCAACATTTCTTTTCTTAAGTATGTGATGCTATGCAAGTCTTTTTAGTTGAATAATAGACACCTGTACCACAAACCTATTGTAATATACTTGAACTAAACTTAAAACTTCTCTGTGATTTTATATGGGCACAAGTGCATGCATATCTGATTGGTACCTATCTGATAGCTCAAATTATTTAGCAGTTTTCATTGATGGAGAACTTATATTCCTTCAAAACTGATGACTTTGAGTCTCACACTATCAAATAGATTTTTTTTTGAAATGATATAGTTTCCTTGTATAAATTTGCTCTGAACACACTGTTCTCAAAGAGGACAGACAGCAAGACAGAGCTTTCTCCCTTCTTAAAACTACGCCTTTCATTCAGGGGAGGTATGTTTTGTTTTTTCAGCTTCTGCCTCCTGGTTTGCAATCATTCTTAATGTTCAAAAGGGCTTTTTTTTTTTTCCTAATTAAAAATAATGTCATGATTGGAAGGGGTGTTTGTGAAAACAGTGAGAGGTTTCCAGGTAGAAAAGCAATACCTTTCCACCTTTAGTTTTGAGGGAAATTAAATGCTAAGTTAGTTGCAAGAGTTCAGGTTTCAATTAGGAGCAAGTTGAATGTGTTTTTTATACGTGTTAACTTCTAAATAAGTTTCTATGAATAGAAGATTTCTGACAATGCTTAATATGTAACTTGGTCTCCTCCGAGCAGTGAGTTTCAGCCTTTTAAGCTGTGTAAGTCTAGAAATCTAGAGCGGCAGTGGGACCTCATGTGTGCATTACCTCAAGCTGTCTGTCCTACTCTGCATGATCAGACTCTTAGATAATGTCCTCTGCTTTCACTGAGTGCTTTGTTATTACAGAATATGAGAGAAATTATTCCAGAAAACTATAGACTTCATTCTCGTCCTAAGAGGTATTTGTATAACATGTTTTTTTTAATGTAAAACTTGAAACTTTTTATGGAACTCATTGAAGGCTAGATTTTACCATCAGTTAAGTTTTATTAAGGTTTGATTTAGGGCTGCATGTATAGAACTAAATAACCCACATTGCTTGTAATACATTAAGATTGAAATTGTGATTCAGCTGAAAGCTCATTTTTCTTCAGTGTGTGCTCACTGAGGATGAGTTAATGTTCCAGAGAGAGCTTTGTATTGCACAATTCAAAAATATTTTGCTTAGATTCCCTCTGCTGTCTTGGATTCCTGTGATCTCCCACATCCTTGAGAGTTGACAGCATAAAAAGGCTATTCTCACACATTCAGGTGGAGGGGAATCCAGAGAAGACCCCATTTTCAATTTCTGTAGCAGGGCAGCAGTTCAGGAGATCCTTCTGTTTGCTCTGCAGCAGTCTCAGATGTTCTCTTTTCCTTGAAACAGTCGGTGAGCAGAAATTGGTAGGGAAACTGTGTTATGACTCAAAAGTTGGGAGTGTTAATAACTCCCTTGTAAGCAGTCGTTTCTGTTGTTCAGACTGCTGCCTTATAGCAGTTTTGATACACTTCTGGGGGTTTTATACCCAGCAGACAATAAATATCATCAGTAAATGTATGTGCAGTCACAGACTAGATGCTGGTGGCTGCTGTTCTTGATCACTGCACAGTCTGGTTATACCCACTATGTAAATGCACAATTGCATAGACATCAAAGTGTGGCTTCCATAAGATGAACTTGCAGGGTTCTTTCTTGATACAAATGGACAGCAGTTGATGTTCAGTACATGTGAATTCAAAATGGAATTGAAGGCATGTGGGTTATGTAACGTATTAATATAACCTTCATTTTACTAACTCTTTTCTTTTGTGAGGAAGCCTAGAGCAAAAACCTGCCTTGAATAGGATTTAAGAATTTAATAAAAAATTGCAGCTTCCTCTGGTACTGTGTGCCCCACTAGGACCTAGGATGCCTCAAGCTGACTTTCAGACATTTTGTGCCTTCATAAGTAAAAGATTGTGGTTCTGCATGCAAGGAAAGGAAAGGCGTAATGTTCTCTGTTTTCACAGCTGAGACACGCTGCAGTTTAGCTGGAGTGTCAGCCAAAAAAGTCAGCTTGTAATAAGGTTTACTTGCCAGTGACAGCAAATACTTTCTGCAATTCATATTCCGAATTCCAGAGCAGGATGCCATGTGATTTTGTTATATCCCTGTTGCCGCAGCAGTAGGAAAAAGGGAGTTGCTGTTAGGTATTATGATACAACAGCTGCTGATACTCATGTAGGCTAAACTTAACTGTACAGCTACCATTGAAGACTAATTCCTAAATAATATTCTTTTAGTTTCTGCTGTAGTCCAGATGAAGTGAATGGGGGCACTCCTTTTATATTTGAATTGCAAGACTAGTTCTTAAAATGTAATAAATTGTAGAATATCTATGTAGAATTACATGCAGAAGGGCTTGTAGACGTGAGATGATGACCTTGTCTTCTATGCAGATGTAGTCAGGAATATAATTTTCACAACTCAGAAGGGGAACTATATACTGTTATTTAATGGAAAAAATGTTCATGAGAGACTGTTTACTTGCAACACAGAGATTTGGACCCCTTAGGGTCAGCCAGAATAGTTATCAGAAAAGAGATTGCCCTGAAGAAAAATGTAATGGAATTGACTGTTCCACCATTCCTTGAAGTATGATGAATTATGGAAAAGGCCTTAATTAATGAATGACCTGACACACAGACTGTGATGTATTAGAGAGGCAGTTTGCTTGTACTTCCCAAATTCCCGCTTCACCCAGTATATTTTATGGACTACTCATGCAACTTTGACTAGTATTAATATTATTAATATTCCTTCATGCAAATCAGGAATTTTGGAGCAGGTGAAAATTTTGTGTTTTTCCTCTGGAATAACTGACACAATGAGATGGACCCTTCTACAAGGAAAACAAATGACAAAATAAAACACAAGACTCCATGTGGTGTTAGGTTATTTTTTTTATTCCTTTCAAGATTTCTTTTTTCTTTGACATATGCTGAACAGCTACATGTGATTTTCTGTTGTAATTTACTTCAAAATCCAATTTCAATTTATAAGAAACTCCTGTTAAAAGCTATAATTATACGATTCTGCATTCCACACAATAATCTACTTCAGTATATATTGTGGGTACATATATTTAGGCTTAATTATTGATGGATGATAAAATGATATAAAATGATCATGCTTAAAGCAGTCTATTTGTCTAATCATGACACTAATGAAGCATGGTTTAAAACATTTTGTGTTATCTTTTGTAATATGTCAGTAAGTAGTCTTGAGAGTAGAAATGATTTTTTGTACCATAAATACTTAATTATTTTAAATACAAAATTATTCATTTTGTTGATTTTCTTTTTCCCAGAACCATTTTTTTTCCCCCACGTATTTGATGTTTGCATGACTTATTGCTTATATCTTTATAATGTAGGTTATGGAAACTTCCTAAGCTTGTAATGTTCTGAATTTACCATGGACTCCAAATAGTTCAGAGCTTCTAATGAGGTCAATTAACAGGACAGGTATTTATTAACACCCTGTGTGAATTAGGCCATAATTTCCAGTTTTTATTTCAACAACCTAATTATATCTGGGTTTGATATTCCAATTTACTAACGAATAACGACTCCTGTTATGGATAGTATGCAGACAAACTGCTGCTTCTGACAGGGCACCACTGAGAGCAACAAACCTGCTAGCTAGGACATCTGTGAAAACAGCCTTACTGACAAGCAAAGGGCAAGAAAAAGGAAAAACAGGGGAAAAAAAAAGGAAAGAAATGAAGGGAAAGCTACAGTATGCACAGGAGAAAATGCCAAGATGTGTTACTGTGTTATTCTCGACAGTCCTAAAAACAGCACTGTTCTGTATCAGATCTCAGCATCTCCAGTCTTCAGGTTAGTGGTTTTTGCATGTTTATGCAGTTTGACTTACTCCCAGTAAATTTAACTGTGTTGTACTACTCCTCCTGTCTCCAAAATAATAGAACTCTATAAAAGATAAGAAAATCATTTTAAAGTGAAGCAGAGTACATGTTGTCATTTTCTAGCCTATTTGAGATGTTATGCTAAACAATTTCACTTCAGAGTTGAATGGAAATTTTTCAGTGTTCTTCATCAGAAGATAGCAATTTAATGCATTTTTTTTTATATACAGGAATGGCTCACTTGTGATTGATGTCACAATGATAAAAAATAGTTTATTCAGTTTTGAGATTGTTGAGGTTATATCTTGACTTCTTTGTAAAAATGAAACCGGCTTTATGTTGAAATATGTTTCACTCTGAAGAGTAACGTAAATTGTAATAAAGATTGAAGTTGATAAAAATTTAATCTAGGTCTTCTGAAATGTTTACCAGATATTTTCTTTACTTGATTTTTTAAAATTTCCTTTTACATGAACCTCTGTGATTTTTTTAAAAATTTTTTTTTTTTTTTTTACCTTTTTGGGACAGGAGCATTTTTGGCAATGAATTCTGCACTGGAAAATCATTCCTGAGATTTCTCTGATGTTGCTTGTATCACTGCACTTTTCTGGTTGTTCTGTAGTCTTTTGAGTTGGAAGGGACTGTTAAAGGTTTATCTTGTCCAACTTGCCTTTGATGAACAGGGTCACCTACACTAGTTCAGGTGCTTGAAGCCCTGTCCAGCCTGACCTTGAGTGTCTCCAGGAATGGGGCATCCACCACCTCTCTGGGCAACCTGTGCTGATGCCTCATTGCCCTTATTGTAAGAAACTTCTTCCTTATATCCAGTCTAAATCTTCACTCTTTTAGTTTGAAACCTTTTCCCTAGAGAATATCCCCTTCTTACTCAGTACTGTGGGGATGCTGCAGAGTTCTGTACCTTATCTCCTCTTCACCCTCTCTAACATCTCTGGGTGTCCTTACCAGCCTTTAAGCTAATGGAACAATTAATGCACCTTTGTAATGCAGACCACATTATGTCTCACCAGAGGTCATCTATTTGACCTGTTTCTTCATTATCATTTCTTAATGTCAAGTAACCAGCTTATACTAGCTACATCCAACTTAATCATGCTTAAACTTCCATTTCAAATACTGTGGTCTAGGATATGAAGAACCTAAAATATACCTTGCATGCTAGCACACGGAAGCTGTTAGTTGGGATGCAATTTGGACCTGAGTGTTGTGACATCTGGAGGGAGGCATCTGTGAGAGGCTCAGTTCTACTGTGATCTAAACTCAGAGCTCACAGAGAATCGGGGTCTGTGGGAGCTTATACTGGGACAGTGGAGCCAGTCTATCAGTTTGCTACCTTCTGCTGCCTGTGGACTTGGGTACCTGGTTTTGCCTCCTCTCTTGCACTGCATGTGTTTCTGGTCTGATCTCTTTCTGAACTAAGCATCCCTTGGTGAGCAGTGGGGATCAGGTGTCACCTCATGCCTCCTGCAGAATTCTTCCAAAAAAGCACTTAACTGTGGACTAAGCAAAGAATGATCTTTAGCATATCATCTTTAAAAGTCTGCTAAAAGCAGATCTGCCATAGCAGCAGAGCCACTTTTCTTCTCTTTTGATGCCTTTCACAATCTTTCCTCATAGTATTTGTCTTGCCTTACTTGCTGCCAAGGTATCAGATCTTATTTCTGATTAGCCTGTGATACAGGCTTTCTTTAAAACTCTCTTTAAATTATCATCTTACTACAATTATGTTCCTTATATACAGCTGTTGATATTTTGGCAGAATGTATACTTCTGCAGAATTAATGCACTAGGCTTCTTAAAATCTCTCCTCAAAACTGTTCGTCAGAATGCTTGTTGGCTACCACTGCGCTGTGCTGAGTGCATCTCAAGAACTTGTGCAACAACATACACAGCAAGGGAAATAAACAGGAGGAATTACTATGTGGGTAGTTGCCCAGAGAGGTTAGTGAAATCTTCATCTGGAATTCAGAATTGACTGCACAAAGCCCCAAGCAACATAACCTATCTTCAAGACTGGCCCCAATTTTAACAGGGAACAGCCTCTGCAGATCTCTTCCAACCTTAACTGTTCTATCATAACCTTTATTATTTTGTTGGTACTCTTGTACTCTGTTGTCTCTTTGGTTCCACTTTTGATTCCTTTATTTGTTTTCAAACTCTATGAAACTGCGTCCCTGTTTCTTACATATAATATTGTATATCACGATTTCTATATAAATATATTAAAACTCTTAATATATAAATAAATATCCCTTTCTTAATAGCCTTCCTGGCTATTAAAAGACCTCCTATCTTTAATCAGATTAATCAGTATCTTTTCATCAGAGTTCTTGCTGACAACTTCAATGGGACAGCACTGGTAGAGAAATACTACTTCATCAAATAAGGGTAGCTGAATAAGGTCCAGAGTGATGTTAGGTGCATTATTGTGGAAGTAATTTTGTTTTTAGAAATATTGAATTCAGTTAGATTTGGGAAAGGGGGAAACTTGAAAATATTCAAATACACTGGCTTTGCTCAGGGGTGACAATGTACCACTTTGTTCAAGGATGTGATTGGTAATGCAAATTGTAACCCAAAGCTCTTTAAATGTTTTAATGTTGGAGAGCAGCAGCCAACATCTGGTAAAAGTGATGGAAAGGAAAAAAAACACTGAGTGGGAGTTTGGAACTGAAGTTACCACAATTACATTTTCTGGGGATGTCTTTTAGAAGTTGTCTGTTGTTATTCCTCACTACCTTCAAAACAGCAGTAACAGTTAACCCAAAGGCTGTGAATCCTTAGGTGTGGATTTGTATATCTCAGAAATGGCTGAGGGGGTTGTGCACTTTGGGCAATGACCCATCCACATGAATACCCCAGAAGTGTGCTCTTATATGTAGACCTCCCCATGTACCACTACATCACTGCTTTGATGTTGCTCCATGCATTTTCTTCTCCACTGGACATAGCTGTATTTATAATGCAAGAGCAGAAGAAATAAGGAATTGAAAACCATGAGAGAGAGATTTTCTAAAGAATATAAGGGCTGCTGTGGATGATGCAACCTGCGGAGAAGAATCCAGCAGAAAGGCAAAACAGAATGACCTAAATATATGTGGAGCAGCAGCCACAACTGTTTTAGGGGAGCTATTCAGTAGCACAGAGATGCATGATAGTGCCATATTTCAGCTTTACTGCACTTTCATGTCCCTCAGAAAATCTACAGACACAAACTAGTAACTATTACTGTCCTTCTTCTTTCTGCTCTGTCATATTGCTGTTGTTATTGTAATGTTTTAGTGAGTTCTTTGCATTCTTTGTAGCTTGGTAGTGATTCCATGAGTAGACACCAAAGCATGAAGTGAGATAGGTGCTTAAGAATGCATGATGTCTATAAGAACAAGTGAAGGAGTTATTATTTTACATATGATCCAGAAAACAGTGTGGACTATAGTAAACGGTGAAAATGCAGTAGTTAATTGAGTGGATTTATAGTTTTACTGTGGATTATCTAAGTTTTGCTATACAGGGGATTTCAAGAGAGTGTTGGTAAAATATTGTATCTTGGAAACTGCCCTTTAAATTCTTTTTCTTTTCAGCATAAACTATTATAAACTTTTTTTAAACTTTGTGGCTGTGTAGTACTCTCTTGATTATTCTTTTCCTATTTTCACAACCTGACCTTTTTCTTCCATGGTTGTTCTCAAAGCATGTCACTGTTTGCTGTCTGCTGCAGTGCCTTGATACCGACTATCATTCTTTCAGTTTCTTCTGTTTCTTGGAGGCATATTTGTGTTTGTCTTCTATTGTGTTCATTCATTTCCTCTCTTTTCTCTGAGAAAGCAAAGAAAGTAACATACGAGCAAACCTATAGCAAGCAAAATAAGATAAAGTCCTTCTAGTAGGTAATTTAAAATAAGCATCTGTCTTAATTCATAAGTTCAGAAAGACAAAAAAAAAAAGAGAAAGTTTTGATACATCAGAATGCATCTGGTAAAGTCTTAATGCAACAAGAAAGCTTCTACCTATACTAGTGGGAGCAATGGTCAGCCCTCAGATCCCTCACCAATAAATCTGGCTTCAGCTAAATGAATTTCGTGTTCCACCACTGTGTTTTATTGCCCCCTTAGGTTAACTAAAACCATTGTTTTTGCTGCTGCTGCAGTCACTGATGTTTCAGAACTTTTTACTTTGGTCTGAACCAAAAGATTGCAGGTAACTATGGATAATGATGATGAAGGAAAGTCAAACTCTTTTGCCTGCATCACTTAATCTCACCTTGAACTATTTTTATGTCACTAAAAACACAGCTCCGAAGTGATGTCTCTTCACTGATATGTTTATTTTGTGCTTCTCAGCTGTCTTTCAAATAGACAACTGACTGAAGGTTGCTTAACACTTTTTCTTAAACGTTTTCTGAAAATCTAATGTCTGCTTTCTTTAATTTTTTGCAGCCCTAATGTAGTATTCTTTTAATGGGAAAAAGTGTGGAATTATTCATTCATCTTCAGCACTGATTTCAAATATGCTCTCTCAGTAAGACTGATGGATACTTACTGAAGCTATGTGATCCTTGAAATTCCTCCTTTTGTTTGTCTAGAATGTTCTCAGATGCTTTCAAGAATCTTCAGTGCTTTGGAAGATGTGTTTTATTTTCTTGGGTTCATGTTTTCTGTTGTTGCAGGGAAAATAGTGACTTTGAGACAATTTGACAGAATTCTCTCAGTTTGAGAGAAGCTGATTGCAAAAGAGGAAAGCATATCTCAGACCCACTGCTGATGAGTGTCACAGAGGTGGGAGGCATGGGTTACCCTCCCCATAATAAACTTGCCAGCTTGGAGGATATTATGAAGTAAACCATTAAACTGATGGGATGATTGGTAGGAATTACGAAAGGTCCATTTGGGGGAAGGAATCATGATTCAACAGTTTCTCCTGGCACTTTCACTTCTTTTAGGAAGAAGGGAGGGATGCTCAGGATAGGTTGTCTGTCCTTACCAGGGAAGAGCCACAGTCCTTTGTGGCTGCAGAAGAATCGGGATGCTGACTGATCAGCAGCCAGTGCCTGCTTCAGGTACTGCTTCCTATGAAGTTAAAATGTTCAAGCTGTGCTTGGTTTTGAACCCACATGGCAAATTTACTGCTGGTATGGGGAGATGATTTTCTGTTGTTTCCTATGAAGTGGCCTATGTTTATGCTGGTGGTGGTTTAGATAAAATATATTCATTCTGGCTTGATCACAGAGCCTTTGATTAAATTATATTTTTCTCTATTTTCTCATGAAGGACTATATCTGGTCATGTGCAAATATCTTGAAGCAACACTGAAACATAAATTATTTGATGAACTACTCAAGACTACTCACTTAATGCATGATAATCCTGTGAGTGTGTTAACAAGCAGCAATTCTGTGATGATTAAACTGCTTTAAAATGTCTTTGTACTCACATGTCATTAGAATGAACTTGGCACTTCTAAAACATCCATTATTCATCATGTTCCAGTGTTGCATCTGACTGTGTATCACTTTAATTTCACTCACTTAACAAAGCAATCTATTCATTACAATAGTTTGCAACATATTTTCTAAATCAGAAAAAATCTGGTTAAATATGCAGTGTTACTCATCATGAAAAATACAGTAGAGTGAAAAATAGCATCCCAAATCATAATTACATAGTGAATTTGAATATGCCAAGTAAAACTAAATGGACATCTTAAGAAAAAACTTTGTTGAAATCAATAATGCTGTTAGCTGGTTGTGTAAAACTCTTTACTAAAAGCATAAAGCTGACCTTTCTACTAGAAATAGTATCTCAGTAGTCTATGTTGATCTGCTGTCGTAATAACTTATGAAGGAGACAAGGACAGAGCATTATTAGTGCAGACAGAAATACAGCAATATATTGTCACATATATATTTTACTTTTTTTTTCCCTGTTCCTTCTTTATTTGTTTATTCTACAATGTCTGGGTCCTGCAATTCCTTGTAAATGCCACTGAATCCTATATTAATCTTGCTCCTGCCTCAGTCAGTGTGTGATCACTGCTCAGCCCAGCACGCCCATGTGAAGTATCTCACAAAGCATCAGACTGCTGAGGTGACTTCTGCATGAAAATTTTTCACTTGTGGGATGTATGATCTCAAAATGATGGCTTTTGTCATAAGAGTTAGTAGAGTACAGGATAAATGAACCACCATTGAAACGCATTTTCTTTACAGTGTAGCCAAATGAGTTACTGATTCAAGTAGTAAAATTCTGATAAATGGCAGTGGGGATGGACCAAGAATCTCCAAACAAGCCAGAAACCTTTATTCTCAGATCAGTGTCTTGCAAAATATACACAGACCTGAGGTGACTAAACTTTTCAATGTCAGATTTTGACAACCACTTCAGTCTTAATTTTGCTTTAAAAATGCTTCCTGGACCTATTTGAAAATTAGTGAATACAAACCTATGCGGTGCTTATTTCTTACAGGTTTTTGGTCACATGTTTTTAATACATTCTCATTCAGTCTGTTGCCAAATTTGGATGTTTGAACAGATAAGGAGTTACTTATGCTTTCCTAGCAAACAACAGATTTAGGGAGTCCTTGGTTGTATTAACTCTTTCAATGGCTCTTGGTACAATGAAAGTATGGGTATTAATCATTACCTATGGGTAATAGAATACCTAAAATAGAACTGATAAAATAGTGGGAACAAAATGTGTGTGGACAAGAAGTAGTTGTGTGGTTAAGAGAAAGACAGTGAAAGAGGTGGACTTGGAAAGATTAAAATAACCACTGATCTCTGTGCTTGGCAAATAATGTTAATGGAATCAGAGTGAAGTAAGAAACCCAGCTGTGGACTCACAGGCTTACTTTCTTTTTTGTTTGCTTTGAATCAGTTTTTCTTTGTTCACAGACCAATAGGTAAGAGTTAGTTTGCATAGAGTTAGGAAGTAATCATAGGTATTTATTGATTAGAAAACATTTGAAATGTTTCAGCATATAGATTTCTTTATCATTCTTCCCTTGAAAAAATGGCTGTTTATGGCACATGATATTTGGTGTGTCATCTGTGGCAATATCAATGCTGTGTTAGTGGTGTCTGAAGATTCAGGATACCTTTTTATAGTCAGACTCCTCAAGGTATGTTAAGCTTTTCCTTCCATCTAACCTTGATAGTGTTTGTGGATATATTGCTATGACTTTGCCTATATTTATGTATAATTCAACATATGGAAAGCTTTATGTTATGCACGCAAATAATTCTGAATTCACTATTTCATATGGAGGAATCACAGTGCTAATAATCTAAAGGTTCTACACATTTTTAGATGAATCCCTTCCACTGATGTGTCTCTGTTTCTTTACCACACAGCCCCCGTTCTCCCTGGGGCATATCAGCAAAGCCAGTCCCAAGGATATGGATACATGCACCAGACCAGTATGTCATCTATGAGGTCAGTGCATTCACAGCCTCATTCAGCGGGCCTGGTGAGTATTGGATTTAATAACCAATTATGCTTGGCAAGCAATGTTATCAACCATTGTGAAACTTCTTAAATATGAGTGAATTGGTCTCTTGAATTCTACAGTTGGACTACCTACCTGACTGTCCTAATTTAAGTCATAGTCCAAATGTAGGAGAGGTATTAAGTGGCTGAAGGCAGTGACAAGAACTTTAATGTCAGGATGTAGTATAAAAATGTACTTATGATCTCCAGAAGGCAGAAGAGTACATGTATCTTCTACCTGAGAAAAGTAGTAAATGCTTGGATAGTACAGGGTGAGCTTTTATGTTACACTGTGTGATGAAATTGGACTCTCAGTGTAGGGTGAAAAACACTGATTTCTTAAGATCATTCTGTTGGCATAAAGTTGTTTAAAATTTTTTGACTTAATCCTTTTGCACTAGCAGACTTTTTACCTGTCCTTATTACTCATCTTGTATAAAACTAGCTTAGATTCTGTATTGGTGTGCCCTTTCTAATTCAACAGAACAGTCATGTACCCACTTGTGTTTGATCCGAATTGCGTTACGCTGTCAGGAAATTGAAAAAAAGCTTCATCACCAAACTATGGCCACAATCACAAAGTTCCTGATTGTGGTGAATGGGAATATAAAACTGGAATGAATTTTTAGTTCTGAAAGAAATGTGAAGGAGAACTGAGTAGGGAGGCAGCTAATGTTTTTCTTTGGACATGGGAAGGAAGAGACAGAGGGAGTGTTGAGCATTTTTCGGTTTGAACTCTCTATATATGAAGTTATATTTTAGTTGTTACCATATTTTTGTTACCATATCACTGCATACAGATTTTGCAGTGCAGATTTCATCACCTTTTACCATAATAGTATCAACTTGTGTAACTGTTTAAATTGGTGTATATTCACTCCCTCTTTCACCTTGTTTAGAGGTAAAGTATTTATTTCTGAATGAAACCTAAAGCTTAATAGAGAAAGGAAGTTTTGTTGAACTGGAAGAAAAAGAGTTGTCCTTTTGACAAGAAATTGTATTTTCTTTAAAACTGAAACTCTATAGTATTTTATATTATAAAGGTGGTTTGGGGATGTCTGTTTTCTCAGCTGCTTTGGAGCTGAGGGGGCTAACAACTGGGAGTTCTAGGATCCAGTTAACTGCATCTTTGGGTGAGCCAATAACCTGAGAAGCTCTTTGGGTGCCTGCATGACAGCTGTGAGATTGTTGGTGCTGGAATCAGCCTTTCATTTCAAAGGATATCTCAAGGTACTTGGGAAGCTGACTGATTTACCAGGCAGAGCGAAAAAAGTGGGGGAGCTGGAAGCCTGGGCTTTACCAGCAGGTTTGCTAGTGAGTGGGAAGCAAAGCTAACTGCCTTCAAATGCTGGAATGGAGGTGCCTGAAAATCTAGAAATCCATTTAGCAAACCTTATAGCTCTGTCAGTAGGTAGAAGGCTACTGTTTGCCTTATTTTTCCTTCTCAAACTGACTTGTCTGGTGGGCTGCCCGTTGAAAAAATATTATTTCAGTCAGATTGAGAATCATCATTTGCCTCCTTTCGTAACTGGAATGTGAAGGTAACAAGAAATGGAAGGGAGTGAAGTTAAAGCATTTGAAATATGAAGAATAGACTGAGTCCCTTCAGCAGTATTTCTTTTCCCTATTGTGAATCAGTGTTGTTACTTGACATTCTTTTGAGCTGTTTATCATGGGAAAAGAACAAAACCAATGAATGTTGTGGTTTGAACTAATTGTGTTGCTGTTTGAGTGAGTTTCTTTGAAGACAAGAAACCGAACATTTCTGGAGGGAGAAAATCAAGCATTGCTCTGGTGGTGCTGCCGGCTAACTTGGCAGCCTGGTTAGGAAGACAGCCCTAATCTCACCACCCTCGGGGTGACTACTCTGCTCCAAGAGAGGCATATCTGACACAATTACAAAACCGGTGTGCTCCCTTGTCTTTCTGCTGTCACATCAAAAGACTTTTCTTTAGCCTGTGCAACTTGTCCATACGTGCATGGCAAGTTACACTCAGCTGTTAGAATGGCACAACGGTGTCTCAGAGCCCCTGGCTGGGGGCTGGGGATGTGCTGAAGTGCAGAAATTCATGCAGACTGAAGATTGATGGCAGCCTGTGATCCTAACACAGTTTCTGAATTTTTTTCTTTTTTTCTCTTGTATGAATTGTGTTATTTATGATTCTCAGCTTTTGCTGACTTTCTACAAGCAGTTTTGCATAATGGGCTGAATTAAATTGTTGCTCACTGTACAGAGTGGTTTGTAACAGCTCCCTGAAGGTTTCAGGAAGGCTGTGTTTACCTCTTTGGAAAACAGCAGTGTGTTCTGAAGCCTTCAGATGTCTAAAAGTGGTGGGAAAACAGAATCCACATTGTAGGTTGGTTTTCCCTGATAGCTGCTCTGTGTGAAGGCCACTGCAACTGGTACTGTTCCTGGTGAGGTCTGATCCAGAAGATTAGGATAAACAGATGGATGAACTGGAAATATGCATGTGTTATCTCATGTCTGGGTGTGAAGCTCGGAGTATGACAGTTAGACTTTAGTGCTTCATAAGTACAAAACTTACTGTTTTTTTCTAAGCAGAAGCTACAGATTAGACCTTTGGAGTGAGGAGATAAGAGCCTGTTTGACCCCAACCTTTTCTTATATCCTCTTTTGCTCTCAGACCTGCTAAATTCACTACTGACAGAGGAATAATTCACTAAAATGCGTTCTAAAAATCTCTGCTTTCAGTCCTTTAAGCATGGTAATTCTCAATTATATAGCCCTGACTACATTCTGAAGTGATAATTAGGCATTAAAATCTAACAGGATTATTATGGAGATTTCTCCTGACAGCCATTTAGCACCTAATTAGGTGTTAAGGCCATAAATTTAGGTTTCTCAGAAGCATTTAGGGCCCTAATAATTTTTTTTTTTTTTAAGTTTAAAGTTACCATGGTGTCTTCACACCTTTGCCACCACAAAGGAGACAGCAGCAATATGTGCTACACCATGATGTTTTAAGAATGACAGACCATCCTTTCTGGCTAAGCAAATTCTCTGATTATTCCAGTGTGTGTTAGTCTTAGAATACATTTAATATCTTCTCCTGTCTTTTCCCATTTAAAGGAGACATAGTAAGGATGACTCCAAGGAAAATTCATCCTCTGCCTCTTGCCACATATGACCTTAGCACCATTCATATTGAATGGATACATTTTTGGGAAACAAACTACTTAAAAGGACTAACTGCTGCTGAGCTTCTTATGGTAGCATATCTTTCACTGGTTTTGGAGTTAGTTTCAAGGGTCAGAGAAGAAATCATTTGAAATAGTTGGAAAAAATAAGATTTTTAGAGGCAGAGACCATTCCCTGGGGTCTTCTGACCACTTGTTTTTTGGCTTGTGAATCTTGAGACGATTTTTTTTTTTTGAGGTGATAGAACTCTTCCAATTGTTTTCTTTGTCGTTATTTTTTTTAAAGGTATTTTTTATATTGCCTTCCATGTACCCTTGGAAGTTGTGGAAGAACAACTAAGAATCATATACCTCAGGCTTAAAATCAGTTTTGCATACAGCTATAACTGTGACTTGGGCAGTAACATTATGAGGCAAAGAAAAATTGCATGGAGTAAGATATAAGTACAGTTTAGAGTAGGCTTGTCAGATAAGGTAGCATTCAAACAGGAGTTACTTCCTCTAATTTTTAATCTGTTGTACCAATGATAAAGCCAGAGATAAGACCAAAAAGTGCATTTTTTTGCATGGAAACAGTAATTAGTTGCCCTTATAAGCTTGGGTTAGACAATCCCACATGATGAACAGATGACCTAGTCACTGTGTGTATGCGAAACTCCATCATTTGTGGAAATTGTTTCATTAAAAAACAAACTCAAATACCATATATCAGATGGAACTTAAACTAATCCAGAGTTGTATTCCTCTACTAGGAAAATACTTTATCAGAAAATTCATCTAGATACTGTAACATATAAAAATGTATATATCTGGTAGGGCAGTTGGTTACTATCAGTAATGCTTGAATTGCTCTTCATTTCATCTGAGAGACAGGGAAAGTAAAAGGAAGTGCTCTTGGGAATTTAGGAATGAATAAACAATAGCATTTTGTAAATTGTCAGTGGTAATAAATACTCCATTTAGAAAGAAATTGGAAAACTTTGCTTACAGCTGACAGAAATGTAGAAGAATTTGGCTTAGCTAACTACAGAAATTCTTTTTCTATTTAGATCAATCTTTTATCTGAGTATGTAAAAATGAATGCTATAAACATTATTTTTGCAGACTTCTACATTTTTTCTCTTGTTTTCATTAGTTAATAAAAATATTTGTAATTCTTGATTTAGAGTAGAAATCCAATGTGATGAAGGACATTCAAAGAGATGACAAATTAATGATATGTACTGAAGATACAGAGGTAGCTTTTTGGGAATTATTCAAATAGGCTATTGTGTCTTGCCACGGCAGGACATAGAAATGTTACTAGTGAATATATGAAACAACAGCTGGAATATTTCAGGAGACAATGAGTAGTCTCATATTTTTTTACGTGAGGGCTTCAAATTGTAGGTTCACAGAAGTAATTATTCTGGCACTCAGAAAAAGCAACTATATTATTTGAGTAGGGCAAGAGGTGTATTGCTTCTATTCAACAGACAATTTGTGTGATTTCTGCCTCTGCCCTACTCTGTCTGTTCCTTTTCCTGCTCTTGGAGTGGAATTAAAGAAGAGAGAGAGAAACTATTTCTGCTTAGGCCTGAGACTTTACAAATTTGTTTTCTTTCCCTCAACAGAGAACATACAGAGCTATGTACGACTACAGCGCTCAAGATGAAGATGAAGTTTCCTTCAGGGATGGTGACTATATCATCAACGTGCAACCAATTGATGATGGCTGGATGTATGGTACTGTTCAGAGAACTGGGAAAACTGGAATGCTTCCAGCAAATTATATTGAGTTTGTTAACTGATTTTTGTCTCTAGTCCTTTGATCTTTGTTATGATTTACTCAAAATCTAATCTTTTAGAAAAAGTCAGAAGAATCTTTTAAGATCACATGTTCATTACTTTATCACCACTATGAGGGTCTGCATTCTCACTCAGAGTCCAATTTAGAGTCCTTTAAATCAGGATGACTAACAGCAAGAGCTTTGAAAACAGCATGGCTTACAACAGTGCTCCCTCAAAATAAAATAAAAAACACATATATGGAAGCCTGCTAATCCTATAAAATCAATTAGCTGTAAAGGGGAAATACCTTTTCCCTACATCTCAAAGGGATTGTTTTTCTTTATAGTAACCATAAAGTTGATTCACTTCTTACGGGAGATGTTTAATGTTTGAGAAGTTAGAATCCTCATAAAAATTAAAATGTTAGAGAATTCAGTCATTTGAAATAATGCCAAGTAATACTTTCTTAAAAAACAAACAAACAAACCTACTCCTCATCAGCCTTACAATAAAAAGGTTTATTTTGACAGTAAAAATTTCCCAACTCTCACCTGCATTTACTCCTAGATTACCCATTTTAAGTTTTTCACAGTGACCTCTTCTATCAGCTTTGCTTGCATCCTAGTCCATCACTTAGATCCATGCCTGGTTTCATGGTTCTTCAGTATCTTTCCCAGAGAAAATTCCTTGCAGAAATTGTCTAGAGTATAAAAGCTATCAAGTCTTCTGTTTCCTTGAAATAATACTTTGCATTTAAATATAAATTTCCATTAGGGCAATGTTACTTCCTTTACTTTCCCCTGTACTGCTGTAAATAGTGTGTGTGAGGCCCTGGTGCTGTGCAGTCACACAAAGCATGCAGGCACATCCCTCTTCACATCTTACCACAAGTAACTTGCTTAATGGCTGCCTTGCTAATGAGCTAATGTACCTACCCTGCTGCAGAAATACTTGCACCTCCACTGAGAGTGGAGTAGAGCTCTAGTTATTGTAGTGCATTTCAGCTCAATGGCCTATTTCAGTTTCCTCCAGGATTTTTGATGATCTGCCAGTGAGTTGTATGCTTACAAAATGATTAATGAAGGAGAAACACAACATTTTTTTTAATTTAAAATCTGTTCTTTTTCTAAGTGAAACTGAAGGGAAAACTAGCCAAACAAAAGTCCAACGTACTGCATTCCATTAAGCTTTGGTTTCCAGCATGAGTGAAAAACAGTAAAAATATTTTGCTGACAGACCTTCACATTTGCTCCTTACCCATTAACTTAGGATTTGGAAGTGAAGGAGCCAGGTTTCTGTCTGTGAGGCTGAGAGGAGAGAGTCAGACACCTGGTGACATAACAGACCTTAGGAGAGGTTGTGTCACAGGCTTGGAACACAAGGAAAGTCGTTTTGCTTTAAGCGGATGCCAGGAAGGTGCTGTGGTCCCAGATAAAACTGTTAGGAAGGACAAGAGAATTAGCAATTCATGTGGGAACTTTCTCATGTGAATTCATACAAACACAAAGAAATAATGAAGAAATAATGTTTTGGCTGATAATATGATTTGTGATATTCAACCATATGAGAAAGAAGTTAATTTTGTGGTAGCTGTCATGTTGATCCTGCACTGACATCCTCCCATTTCTGAAATGTTAAAGTAGAACTAATTACAGGATTTATAGATAATTTGGTATTTCATATTTCAAAAAATAAGGAAGTTTTCCATATCTGTTTAAACAACAAAGAAGGAAGATAGTACAGATTTGTTACAGCAACTGAAAGCTGTCAGTGCGAATACTTTATAGCTCCATTTCTGCGTACAATTAGGAACTGGAGAGTTTAAGCAGATTTTTTTTTTTGGTTTCTGTTAACAAGGGACAGGTCCTGGGCTGCCAAACATAGGATGGGTTGTCTGCATGGGAACCCTCCCCCCCCCCAAAAAAAAAAAAAAAAAAAAAAAAAAAAAAAAAAAAAAAAAATTTGAAAATTTGTTTTTTTNATTGTGCTTTCTTGTTTGCTGCCTAATTTCAAGGCCAAGCATCTAACTTTAATAAAAAAAAAAAAGTGGTTTAAAACCAGGAATGTGAGCCTGTGAACGTGCAATCTGTATGGCTTGAACTGCTGTCATTTAAAATTTGTGAAAGACAAGGGCTGTAACAGACCCTTATGCATTACCAGTAACTTCCACATAAAATTTAGTAGCTTTGCAAGTCAAATGGATTTTTCAAATGGCTGCTGTGGTAGGCACAGCTAGAAACTCTCAAAAAAGCAGTCTGTTTATGTATTGGTTTTCATCACCAGCCATCAACAGCAAAGAGAGAAATCCTTTCTTAAAGTGGTTGGCAAATTTTTCTGATGATGCCTGGGGCAGAATTGGATATCACTTGCTGCTATGCTGCTCTGTTAGTTCTGTAATGCTGACAGCAATACAAACAAGTTAGCAGTTTGCTAACCAGACATGAAAGCAAAGAAATGGAGTGAACAGATATTTTGCATCAAGTTGCAATTTTTAGTCACTTACAAAAAAGCAAGTCTCAACACTAGCTTTCTTTCTAAGTGAAGAGATGGCTTCCAGTGTTGAATGTCTAGTGAAAGGCAAATCAGAAAATGAGCATTTGATCTCACTGGAGAACTATGTTGTGCTAAATAACTGAAATGAAATTTCTTTGATGAATTTTGAATATTCAGTAGCCTGGCAAAGCACCTAAAGCCATTGCAAAATAAAGAAGGTCAAGAAAGCGAAGCAGTATGTGAATTATATTTCTCATGAAAGTGGTGTGTCAGCAGAATTATTAAAATCTGTTTTAAGGTACTTATTTATGTAGTCAAGTTTTTATGTTATATGTACTCAGTAATTATTGTTCATTTGGAATATTTCCTCTTTTTTAATATAAAACAAATCTTTTTTTCCTATTGGGCAAATGTGCTCTAAACAGTGCTATCAAAGCCCACAAATTATCTAGTGCTATTTTCAAATTGTTTTATAAGATCTAAAATTTGCAGTGTAGGGAGAATAAGTCAGCAACCAAATTGTGCCAGCATAAACTTCACAAGGCGTGTGTTGGAGCCTGTTACATGCAGTGGTATGTAGGGGTGAACAGATGTTGTATGCTGTCCTGTCACCTTTAAAGTGTGTATTCCTTTTTAACACAGCATGTTCTCCTCACTGTGCTTTTTTCCTGTTAACAACATTTTTCTGGGGAAAATGTTCTAAGGAGTAGAATTTCCCAAGATATTACGAAGTTCAAGCTGGAAGTTATACATTCCCATCTTAAGCATTTTAGAAACAAGGAAGTTATGCTAACATTCTTACTAATCTATGTATAAATATAGAAAATTACATAGAGCATATTCATACATATACACAAGAACAAATGGGTGCCTTGCTTTTCATTACTCTTTCTTGCCTGCCTAATCTTCATTTTCTAAACAAAGCTACTTACAGATACTGCATTTTTCATTATGGAACATTAGCATTTAGTCTTGATGAAACAGGGTTTTCTTGATTACATTTGATGTACCATAAACCACTTCAACAGATTGAGATTTGACAGAGATTCACCTCCCATGGATTGTATTTGTGACAAATGTGTCCATACTGAGTGTTCCTTGGGGATGCCGAAGGTCTCCAATGTTTGGAAAGGGTAATAATTTTAATTTTTATTGTACAGTGATGGCATGCCATCTTGTACAATGAAAAATAAATGATATAATGTAAGTCTTTGGAAGAAAGTGGTACAGGGTATTAAATATTAGATTTAATTATGTTGATTAATACTCCATTTAAAATACAAAATAAGCTTTCGTTAATAAATATTTAAGTAACATACTGAAACAGACAAAAGATGCTGTTGAAAGATCTCCAAACTGATGTCCTGACAAATGCAAAGTACTGGTGAGCTGTAGAAGAGTAAACCATTTTGCAATGCTTTAGTGATTTTCTCCAGCTTTATGCAGTAGGAATCCCATCTCCCCCTTTGAAAGAAAACCTGAAAGCTGTATTTCCTAAACTGCCTGCATTACAACAGTATATTGAAAGGAATTTCATATGCTTCTTGTGTCTGATAAATGGAATTTGCATATTGTACTTAAGTTGTAATCCAGTTGTTGTTGACATTCATTTAATTATTATTATTTTAGAGAGGAAAATAAGCTATACTGTAGCATTTCAATCATGTGTATTTAATAGTACTCTTAGAAATTGCTAGACCATTGGAAGACAGCAATGACTGTATTGACATTGATTAGCATGATGTGGAAAATCTCAGCTGTTGGTTTTTGCAGTGTGATATAAAAAGCAAAAATGAACCGCTGTGCAGTTTGGCTTATGTTTGCTTTCAAGTGTGTAAAAGTTTTAGTTATTTTGCAAAACTACTGTATTTGGGAGTATACAGTTCTGAAGGTAATTTTGTTTTTCAGAGGACAGATATACTTACTCTTGGATCATATGATGTATCATCTTAATTTGGCTTTTGTTATGCAGAAAGTTAACACCAGCTATTAAAATATATTTTAGTAGAAATGCTTTAATTCCTTTTTCTTCCTCTACACTGTGAATATTTAAGCCTTGGTGGACTAGAGCAACATCATGCTGCCCAAAGTACTAACCTATGCAAACTAGTTCACGTTTTAGTTGATGTCACAGTGGATGTAACATAACACTTTATTTCGCGGAACATTAAAAGTCATTCAAATAAAATGTTAAACCTAGCACTATGTATGTATTATATTCATAAACAATCTTCTACTGAAGCTGTGTATTGTTCTAGCTAAGTAAGGATGCTTTGACTTCTCAAACTGAAGTGGAAGGTATAGCACTATTTCAAGCTTTATCTCAAGAAGTGTTCTAGTAAAACAGCAGTTTATTTCAGAAATGCACTCTTCTCAAAGGGTTAATTAGCTTTTTCAGTCTGTACATGTAACCCTTCATTAGAACAGTAAGTTACATAGTAAGTTCTATGTCCCCTCTTTTGTTTAAATAAAGAAAGGTAGCAAGTGAATGAGGTCCACTGATTTGACTGATAATGGTTGTCTGATCTGTGAACAGGCGTTTGATTAGGTGTGCTGTCAGTACAACACTAATGAAAATAAACTGGGTTACTGTCCTCTTAAATACAGCTTTAAATACAAATATGGGTCTTGGGCTATCTCTGTTTACTTACATGAATAGATTATTTTCACGAAATTGTATTAAATTGAAATAAAATTCAGAAGTACTTTGGAGCTGTTCTATCAGAAACACCTGAAGAAGTTTGTTTTGCTTAAGTATATATTTCATTAAATTCAGTGTTAAATGCACAGTCCAGGGTACTGCACTCAAATTTGTGTAGAGTGTTTGAAGAAGGCTGATAACATTGGATGAGAACAAATGGCAGATATAAATTAAGTTGGTTAGTTCATTCTAGGTAAGTTATATATATCTGCCACCATGCTAATTCAGGAAATACATGTTAGCACTTCCTGTGAAGTTTTAATTAATTACTGAGCTTTGATTCTGTATTCTGCGATGCTTTTGTGTATTTAAATGCCTTCAGTATTCCAGAGTCCAATTTATATATACATACCATAAGAAACAGTGATTTTCAATAAGAAAAAAGACTTAAGAGCTACCAAAATACACTTTGAGTACTTGGAATTTAATTTGTTTGCAAATCTTTCCATAATCGGCTAGAGTGACTGTTGTACTTGATTTAACTCTGTCCTGAATATATATTTCAGGTGAAGCTTCTCTTCCTTTGAGCTGCTGATGTTAAGTCAGTAGGAGTGAGGGCAGGATGTGACAGTGTTTGTTCAGCAGCTGAAAGAATTGTGTTCGTATTCAATAGCAGAGTCAAATCTATTTAGGTCGCTCCAAAAGTACTGCCTCCTAATAACATACATGAAAACTACAACAGATACAAATAGCACAATAACAATATTTAATAGAGCAAATTCTCAGCTACAAAACTCTTTTTTTCAGCATAGTCACCACCATTAGCTATGCATTTCTGCTAGCTATGAACAGGAATCTGTATGCTGTGCTCATAAAAATCTGCACTGGTGTAGATGATCCTCTATTTCACAACTGTCTTGACAGAATCCTTACTATGAAAATGTTGTGCATGTAATCCATCTTTCTTCGACCCAAAGAAGTAAAAGTCAGAAGGCACCAAATCCGGACTGTACAGTGGATGTTGTAGAATAGTCTACCCAAGATTGTCATTGTGCGCCACGGTCTTGAAACTGGAGTGGGGCCTGGCATTATTGTGTTGCAAGAGAAAGGTTGTCCTCTTTTCTGGACTGACTCTGGAACTGCAGAACTTCTGCTTAGTCAGCTTAGCAGTGTTGTGGTCAGAGTTGGTGGTTTGTCCATGTTCCAGAAGGATGTCCAGAAGGATGACCACTTTTCTATACCAAAAGACGGTGTGCATCACTTTACCCACTGAGGTCTGTGTTTTTTTTTTCTGTGTTGAGGAATTGACATGCTGCTACTCCATGAAAAATTTACATACAGTGTTCTTTTTGTTCCTGTGTGAACATTCATGGAACACAGCTGGTGCGAACTTCATGATATTCCAGCATTGCCAGCATCATCTCCAACACACTGAAGTTGACATTCAGCTCCATGCACAGTTCCCTGGTCATAAATTACCCATTTGTGTGGATGAACTGATTGAGATGGTCATCATTTCGTGGTGTGACAGTTGTGCATGGCCATCTGGAACATGGATTGTCTTTTGTGTCATTGGTGCCACTGCTGAAACGTACCGTCTTCCACCTCACTTTGCACACATCCACTGTTTGGTCACCATATAATTTCAGTAAGCATCAATGAATATCAGTGGGTGCATTTTTTTTCCACATGGGGGAATTCAGTTCCTCTCCATTGCTTTACAGGCACTTGCATGCCAGATACCATTCTATCAGATGGCCCCTCTGCTGCCATCCATCACATGGCAACAAAATGTAGTGGAAGGAATGTTCAACCTCTATTGCTGAACCACCACCACCTGCCTCTGACATCATGGGCTAACACAGGAAAATAGGAGGCAGTACTTTTGAAATAGCTCTCATAACAAATGACTGAAATGAAAAAAGATTTTCAGTCATTACAGACCCCATTGACTATTATTATCAAAAAGATCTATGTACTGGTTCTAGAAGGTCTTGTTGAGACCTGCCACACTGTATGCTGGTCCAGCTGAGTGTTTCCAGCTATCATTGCTTTTCATGCATCCTCATTTCTACTCTCAGAACTTGCCTTTTGATTTTCTCTGTTGTTTTAGTTAACAAGAGTTAGCTAATTACACAGTGAGTTATTTGTGTTGAGGGAATTATTGCCTGATGCACTGACTGTGACAGGTGCTGCCTGCCATCCCTCCTGTTGCTCAGTCCACCAGCATAAGCAATGGTTCCAGTTCTGGCCTGCAGCATAACTCATGTTTATCCATATGTCAGCCTATGGGATGCACTGACATGCTGTCGCCAAATGATACCAATTAACTGTAGTCTTTGTGGTTCTGGTTGTTCTTTTCTTTTTTTTCTCCTTTCCAAATTGTTGCTTTTACTTTCATTGTTTCAGCGATCTAATTTATTGCATAAACAGTAGTATCCTCATAAGGAAAGAATTAGCATGATGTGAGTGGGAAGAAATGATGGAGGTGAAAAGGCACAGATTTTTTATTCTGGTTTTGCTGCAGAGATTAATGCAAGTCAATATATATCTGAGAGTGCCAGCTGGACAACTAACCTGAAATCTGAGCAATACTTGTATGACTGTGCAAGACTTGTTTTTGTGCCATAGTGTCAGAAGGGACCATGGTATAGTGTACAGATATTTGGTACAGCTTTTAAGCAATTGAACCCCAGTCTCAGACCAGTCACTGCAGCCTTCATAAGGGCAAATTTATCCTTCCAGAAAATGAGACTTCAGAGGCAATGTATTGTCAGTTGGTTTAAATTGTATGTTCTTATGCTCTGCTTGAGGAAATCCTTTGAATACTGAGCTCATAGCACTGCACAAGTTCCTAACTCTGAACTATGCGAGTACCAGTATGAGATGATGTGCCATGGAGGTCACCTGCTCCACAAAGATAATGGGTATATGCTGAGTACTTGCTTTACAATGACAGCAGAAACTGGAAATTCATATGTGTGCACTGTGTTCTAAAGAGTTTTTAGGCAGTCCATGGCTGTTACATATTTTAACTTTGGTTTCTTTTTCATCTGATTGCTGCTGATAAAATCTACGTGTGGAAAGGGCTGTTTGTATTGCAAAGTCTACTGGCTTGTGGCTCTATTAGCTCTTCTATGTACAAAGAGATATATACAATTTTCTCCATGCATTAACAGCTGGCTCCTAAAATCCTACTTGGCATATGAATATAAATTCTCTGTAATTTCACAAAAATAGGCAGCTTTTGTGATTGTTTTTCAAGTCATAAATTACAGCCTCCGGGATTCTGTTGCTTTGGACAGTATCATTGCCAGGATGTTGGGACATTTTTAAAATGTCTTTTTTGGGCCTCTAAGGCACTAAGACAATTTTAAATTTGTTGAAAAATGCCAGTGTTCAACGGTTGTCTGAACCCATGGATGTGCCAGATCATCAGAACTGCATTTGGCACTCTCCTCCCCATTCTTCTCTTCTGTCCCAGCAGTGGTGCACTGGCTTCACTGCTTATCTTGGCTTTTTGCCTCCTCTTCTTTCAACAAGGGTCTGTCATTGAACCGATTGGACTTGCGGCTTTTATAATCAGGCCTTCAGAGCACTCTCTGACTCCTATAGTTCCTACATTCAGATTCAAATGTTTAGCACAATTTAGCTACCTTTTCTTCTGTTGAGCACTTTGAGCAGAGAAGTGACATGCCCCTTTACCCTAGAGCGTTGTTTCTGTTGGCTCAGCTATGAACAGTTCTCTGTGAAGAAGAGTCATCCTGAGGGTGCTTTCATTTTCCCACTATCCTTCCTTGCCTCTTTGTCATTCTGGATTCCTCCAAGCTCAGCTGCTATTTTCAGGAAAGAAAGAGATCATGTTTTTCACTACCTTATTCTGTCTCTTTCATTCCTTTATTCGGAGGATTAACATCTTCTCTATGTTTTCTTTCTTGTATCCCACACTTTGGGCTTAATTCAGGGGCCTTTCTGTCTACACCAGTAATTGATTGCCACGTAGGTGTAGTGTGTTGCTCACTGTGGATGCTGTGTTGGTAGGCAGTAGCCTGCTTACTGGGACCTTCAATTTCCTTTACTCATTCTGAATTCATCAGGCAGGATATCTGTTAGTCTGGATTGTCTGTACCAAACATTCAACCTTTCTATAAATAAATGTACCATTATAAAATAAACACTTCTTCCTAATTTATGTTTCCTCTCAGGATGACATTGATATCTTACAGTTTCATGGCTTCGCTGACCCTAGGAAGCATAGATCTAAAAAATGAATTAGTCTCATTAGGCTCCAAGGTATTGTTAAGGCAGACCTTGATGACTGCAGCTATTATGCATTGTGGATGTCTCAAGTTAGATGGGATAAATGATGTATTAAATCTTGCTGGCAAGTAGTTTAAATGAACTGAGCTCATGGATTTATTTGAGTGACCTAGCTAGTCAATGGCCAGTCATTTTCATTTCTACTCCAGCAGTTTAAAGCAAATACAAGTATTAGATGTCAGCTATCAATAATCAAGTAATTAACTGTGGAGTCTATACAATTTCTTCAGCATTATGGAAGTGGAGAAAGTTAACTGGATAGTTTTAGTAAACCATGTGCAAGGTGGAGCAAGCAAGCAGGCTGCATGCCAGGGTAGGTAGGCATTTGGGTTGACATTTGGCTTACTTGCACTTCCAACCTTTACCTTTTCTTCTGTTTCGAAAAACTCATAGGAAAGCTCTGTTCCTCACAGCATGACCTATTGTGTTGTTTGATAAAGTAATCTTTGGTAGAAAATAATAGTTGCAAGGGCAGGAATAAGATCTTAGAACACAACAATTTAGAGTTATGCTTTTAAAACCTGAAGTTTCTAAGGTACTGTTACCTAAATGAACTTCTACTTTGGTCTTCTGGATTTTCTGTTGACCCTTAACAACCTCTAACATTATTTTGCTTTGCCCTGTTTTCTGTCAAGTCCTTTTGAGAGAAGGGAAAAAGACCAGAAATATTGAAGTACTTATTCTTCTTCGCTATGCGATGAAATATTCTCCAACCCCAAGCTTTTTATTTTTTCTATTCTCAACCAGAATACCAAAACAAATAGTATATTCCTTGTCCAAATGCCACTGGCCATGGTGCTCTGTTGCACAGCTGTAATTGTTATGAAAGGGAGAATGTACAGTGACAACAGCTACAATCTCAATATTAGAGCAAACAAAAAACAGAATCCTATGTGAAATTTCTCAGTTTATCAGTCCTTCAAAACAAACAAACAAAAAACCCCAAACATGTATATTACTGTTGTACTAGTACTCTGTGAGATTAGTAAAGTACAACTTTGCAGCTTGATTTCTATTCTAGATGCTGTCAAATAAATGCAACTGAAGCTGCTTTCGGACAGATTGATTTTAGATTTTGTTTGGACTAATTGCTGTTTGTCTTTTTGTTGTTGTATTACTGTTTTTTTTCTTCTGCTTCACAAGATACAACAGCCAAATCAGAAGAATACATCATACATGCTCATGATCGGGCCTTTTGTTGGTATGGGTATATATGTTTTCTTAATTTAAGCCTTTCTTCTTTTTCCCAGCACTGCCAGATTGGTCTCAGACGTTGTGAGTATGTGCAGGATGCACTCAGCGTCTTACAAGAAGGACAGAACTGTGATCTGAGCTGGTTCAAAATGATTCAAAATAGAGGCAAATACACTGATCACAGTCAAGCTAATTTGATGTATGAACCTTGATGTGTGTGCAATTCTATACCCCACATAATTTTCATTCTTTAAAAACTGCTTATTTAGGGAATACGTATTTTATGGTTACATGAATTTTGACGAAGAAACAGTATTTTTTTGGTAAAATAACAACAGGGCTCTCATGTCTTATTGCAATGTGCAGTGATCCTCCTGTCGCAATGGAACTTCCAACTGGACTAGAACTTCACAGTCTAGGTAGGTAGAAAAAGCCTATTTAGTCTGAGTTTATTTAAAAATGTTTTTTCTCAATTGAGTTCTTTATAAATTTGTACTGAGGTGTTCTGTACAACACTGATGTGTTCTGAACAGTTTATCTGGTTTTGGAAAGCAATGTGGAGAACCCATGAATTATGTCACAGTAACTGGACCTTGTTTCTTAATCCAGACCAAGGTTTTGTAATCTGCTGTGGTTTTTGCCTGTATCATGCTGTTTGTTCAACTGAGGCAAAAACAAGATAGAGGGAGAAGATTTTATCAAGTATTTAGGTTCAGAACCACGGAGGTGAGAGGTAAGTGGGATTTTCAAATGGTGTTTGAAAGCAGTAGGATTAGGCCTACTGGACAGACTAACAGGAGGTAAAGTGTCACTTGATCTGGTGCTCTTCAGTACAGAGATTACTAAAGAGGTTAAGATTAGAGGCAGTTTGGGCTGTAGTGACAATGCTGTGGTTAAATTCATGGTCTTGAGAAATATATGTCAAAAAGTGGAGTTGGGACCCTGAAATTCAGGAGAGCTAAATTCCATCTGTTTAAGGAATAATTGAAAGGGATTATCTGGGAAGCTATCCTTAGGAATGGGACAGAACTGGCAGTTCTTAAAGGGCACCTTTCTAAGAGCACAAGATGTCTTCAGCTTACAACAAAAAAAAAAATAACCACTAAAACACTGGAGGAATAGGAAGAGCATTGTTGGGGTAAAATCTATTCATTTTTGCTTCAAGTGAAATTGTCTTTGAAAGCACTCAGTGCC
Source organism: Odontophorus gujanensis (assembly GCA_013399175.1). Lineage (NCBI taxonomy): Eukaryota > Metazoa > Chordata > Aves > Galliformes > Odontophoridae > Odontophorus > Odontophorus gujanensis. The sequence goes on from VXAB01000272.1 coordinate 252,037, forward strand.
TCCCTTGGCCTACAGTATACCAAGTACATTAGGAATTTCCTGAAAACCAGCCTTCATAGATTCTTATTTTTTATCTTGTTGAAGTGCAGAGCAGATTTCCTCATTTCTTTTTCATTTGGTCATTTTCCTGCTGTGATGGGAGCAAAGGTCCCTTCACCTTGTGCAACTGCAGCAATTGGTGATGAAGTTGAGCAGAAACTGCCAGTGGCTGTGGTTATTTCCTATAATCCTCCTGATACACATACTGCTGATAGCTACATCACTATTTGCATTTTTTTACTTCTCTCCACATCTTTAGAAAAAAAAGCCCAGGAGCTGAGATCAAGACATATAATATCTCTTTTCCTCTTTTCTCATGTATGATGAATGGGAAACTGAGGAGCAAAATGCAATTGTGTGAGATTTTAAAGCAACCTTAAAGGACTGGGAACCATAGCTTCAGCTTCCCTTAGCAATAAAAAAGGCAGCCATGTCATATTGGCACAAGGGGGCAGATGTGCACCATTAAAAATTCTTGGTTTAGAATTGAAATTGTCTATGAGTGATCAGAATTAGCAGCAGAATGGTCTGGTATAAATGTCTTGTTATGTGCATAAATGGGCATGTTAATTGTGTTTTAAATACAAATTGCACTGTATATTTAATTAGAATGAAAACTAATATTTCTACATAAAATCCAAAGGCTTTGGCAGCATGAGCTGATTGCAAAATCTGTTCCCTGTCGCACACAAACATCAGTAATAGTGAGGGAATAAAAATGAGTTTTATTTCTTGATTTATTATTAGACTGGATGAGATGAGCCAGTCAGCTTTTGCGATTTAGCACTTAAACATATTGGCACCAAATATTTATGTACTGCCTAAAGGTGTTTTAGTGCTTAAAAATGCTTATCTTCTCCTTGAACAGCAGTAGTGTCTAAGAAACTTTTGGTGGTGACTATGGTGATGACTTAGAACTTTGTCGAGTTAAACTTGTGTGCAAAATGCTCTACAGGGCTGCAAGAAGAGAGGCCATGCGGGGGGCACAATCAAGGAGTAGCTGCACTAAGATTCTACAGTAGCAGCAGTTCATTATGCTGTTAAAACAAAATCTGCTGTAGAGAGAACTACTTGTACATTGACAGGATTTTCCTCCCCATACCTCTGCTTACTGTGACATCCACTGCATCTTTATTACCTATCTACTCCAAATTTGATTCCAAGTAAATTAATATATTTGATACAGTNTATCATGCTGTTTGTTCAACTGAGGCAAAAACAAGATAGAGGGAGAAGATTTTATCAAGTATTTAGGTTCAGAACCACGGAGGTGAGAGGTAAGTGGGATTTTCAAATGGTGTTTGAAAGCAGTAGGATTAGGCCTACTGGACAGACTAACAGGAGGTAAAGTGTCACTTGATCTGGTGCTCTTCAGTACAGAGATTACTAAAGAGGTTAAGATTAGAGGCAGTTTGGGCTGTAGTGACAATGCTGTGGTTAAATTCATGGTCTTGAGAAATATATGTCAAAAAGTGGAGTTGGGACCCTGAAATTCAGGAGAGCTAAATTCCATCTGTTTAAGGAATAATTGAAAGGGATTATCTGGGAAGCNTGCAGGAGAACTAAATTCCATCTGTTTAAGGAATAATTGAAAGGGATTATCTGGGAAGCTATCCTTAGGAATGGGACAGAACTGGCAGTTCTTAAAGGGCACCTTTCTAAGAGCACAAGATGTCTTCAGCTTACAACAAAAAAAAAAATAACCACTAAAACACTGGAGGAATAGGAAGAGCATTGTTGGGGTAAAATCTATTCATTTTTGCTTCAAGTGAAATTGTCTTTGAAAGCACTCAGTGCCTCCCTTGGCCTACAGTATACCAAGTACATTAGGAATTTCCTGAAAACCAGCCTTCATAGATTTTTTATCTTGTTGAAGTGCAGAGCAGATTTCCTCATTTCTTTTTCATTTGGTCATTTTCCTGCTGTGATGGGAGCAAAGGTCCCTTCACCTTGTGCAACTGCAGCAATTGGTGATGAAGTTGAGCAGAAACTGCCAGTGGCTGTGGTTATTTCCTATAATCCTCCTGATACACATACTGCTGATAGCTACATCACTATTTGCATTTTTTTACTTCTCTCCACATCTTTAGAAAAAAAAGCCCAGGAGCTGAGATCAAGACATATAATATCTCTTTTCCTCTTTTCTCATGTATGATGAATGGGAAACTGAGGAGCAAAATGCAATTGTGTGAGATTTTAAAGCAACCTTAAAGGACTGGGAACCATAGCTTCAGCTTCCCTTAGCAATAAAAAAGGCAGCCATGTCATATTGGCACAAGGGGGCAGATGTGCACCATTAAAAATTCTTGGTTTAGAATTGAAATTGTCTATGAGTGATCAGAATTAGCAGCAGAATGGTCTGGTATAAATGTCTTGTTATGTGCATAAATGGGCATGTTAATTGTGTTTTAAATACAAATTGCACTGTATATTTAATTAGAATGAAAACTAATATTTCTACATAAAATCCAAAGGCTTTGGCAGCATGAGCTGATTGCAAAATCTGTTCCCTGTCGCACACAAACATCAGTAATAGTGAGGGAATAAAAATGAGTTTTATTTCTTGATTTATTATTAGACTGGATGAGATGAGCCAGTCAGCTTTTGCGATTTAGCACTTAAACATATTGGCACCAAATATTTATGTACTGCCTAAAGGTGTTTTAGTGCTTAAAAATGCTTATCTTCTCCTTGAACAGCAGTAGTGTCTAAGAAACTTTTGGTGGTGACTATGGTGATGACTTAGAACTTTGTCGAGTTAAACTTGTGTGCAAAATGCTCTACAGGGCTGCAAGAAGAGAGGCCATGCGGGGGGCACAATCAAGGAGTAGCTGCACTAAGATTCTACAGTAGCAGCAGTTCATTATGCTGTTAAAACAAAATCTGCTGTAGAGAGAACTACTTGTACATTGACAGGATTTTCCTCCCCATACCTCTGCTTACTGTGACATCCACTGCATCTTTATTACCTATCTACTCCAAATTTGATTCCAAGTAAATTAATATATTTGATACAGTTTCTTTTTCTTTTAAATGAGATGACAAAATACAAATGCTAGAGATAAAAGCAGTAATTTTATTTCAAATCATTCCATTAAAATGAACTTTTATTGCTGCCTGAACTTTGATTTAACATAGNCACGGAGGTGAGAGGTAAGTGGGATTTTCAAATGGTGTTTGAAAGCAGTAGGATTAGGCCTACTGGACAGACTAACAGGAGGTAAAGTGTCACTTGATCTGGTGCTCTTCAGTACAGAGATTACTAAAGAGGTTAAGATTAGAGGCAGTTTGGGCTGTAGTGACAATGCTGTGGTTAAATTCATGGTCTTGAGAAATATATGTCAAAAAGTGGAGTTGGGACCCTGAAATTCAGGAGAGCTAAATTCCATCTGTTTAAGGAATAATTGAAAGGGATTATCTGGGAAGCTATCCTTAGGAATGGGACAGAACTGGCAGTTCTTAAAGGGCACCTTTCTAAGAGCACAAGATGTCTTCAGCTTACAACAAAAAAAAAATAACCACTAAAACACTGGAGGAATAGGAAGAGCATTGTTGGGGTAAAATCTATTCATTTTTGCTTCAAGTGAAATTGTCTTTGAAAGCACTCAGTGCCTCCCTTGGCCTACAGTATACCAAGTACATTAGGAATTTCCTGAAAACCAGCCTTCATAGATTCTTATTTTTTATCTTGTTGAAGTGCAGAGCAGATTTCCTCATTTCTTTTTCATTTGGTCATTTTCCTGCTGTGATGGGAGCAAAGGTCCCTTCACCTTGTGCAACTGCAGCAATTGGTGATGAAGTTGAGCAGAAACTGCCAGTGGCTGTGGTTATTTCCTATAATCCTCCTGATACACATACTGCTGATAGCTACATCACTATTTGCATTTTTTTACTTCTCTCCACATCTTTAGAAAAAAAAGCCCAGGAGCTGAGATCAAGACATATAATATCTCTTTTCCTCTTTTCTCATGTATGATGAATGGGAAACTGAGGAGCAAAATGCAATTGTGTGAGATTTTAAAGCAACCTTAAAGGACTGGGAACCATAGCTTCAGCTTCCCTTAGCAATAAAAAAGGCAGCCATGTCATATTGGCACAAGGGGGCAGATGTGCACCATTAAAAATTCTTGGTTTAGAATTGAAATTGTCTATGAGTGATCAGAATTAGCAGCAGAATGGTCTGGTATAAATGTCTTGTTATGTGCATAAATGGGCATGTTAATTGTGTTTTAAATACAAATTGCACTGTATATTTAATTAGAATGAAAACTAATATTTCTACATAAAATCCAAAGGCTTTGGCAGCATGAGCTGATTGCAAAATCTGTTCCCTGTCGCACACAAACATCAGTAATAGTGAGGGAATAAAAATGAGTTTTATTTCTTGATTTATTATTAGACTGGATGAGATGAGCCAGTCAGCTTTTGCGATTTAGCACTTAAACATATTGGCACCAAATATTTATGTACTGCCTAAAGGTGTTTTAGTGCTTAAAAATGCTTATCTTCTCCTTGAACAGCAGTAGTGTCCAAGAAACTTTTGGTGGTGACTATGGTGATGACTTAGAACTTTGTCAAGTTAAACTTGTGTGCAAAATGCTCTACAGGGCTGCAAGAAGAGAGGCCATGCGGGGGGCACAATCAAGGAGTAGCTGCATTAAGATTCTACAGTAGCAGCAGTTCATTATGCTGTTAAAACAAAATCTGCTGTAGAGAGAACTACTTGTACATTGACAGGATTTTCCTCCCCATACCTCTGCTTACTGTGACATCCACTGCATCTTTATTACCTATCTACTCCAAATTTGATTCCAAGTAAATTAATATATTTGATACAGTTTCTTTTTCTTTTAAATGAGATGACAAAATACAAATGCTAGAGATAAAAGCAGTAATTTTATTTCAAATCATTCCATTAAAATGAACTTTTATTGCTGCCTGAACTTTGATTTAACATAGCAATTTGTTGCTCAGCAATACCAGCTTGAAAATCATCTCCTATTTGGATTCATCCAAATATTTTTAAATAAGCAAGATAAGAGGTTAAGCTTTGCAGGATTGGTGGTATTTTATGAAAACTTTATTCATACTTCACTGCTGCTGCATTGAAATTAATGGAATTAATGCAGAAGAGTACAGTGTGCCCCCTATCCTAACCAGAGGAGTACAGTGCTCAGTCATATTGGTAAAGCCAAACTAACTTTTCCTCTCTCAATATATGTGGATACACATACACACACCTCTGCTTACACACATATATATGAGAATTTGCAGTTCAGTGTTGATTTGGGAGACTATCTTTTCTGAATCTGAGTTTACTCGAGTGTTTTAAATCTCACTATTTTATTATTATAACACAGTTGAGCCATCAGACAACAAATGCTTGCCTTGAAGCAGTGGAGGCTCTGCTCAGTCAGAGATCACTAGATGCTGCTTCCTTTCATGTTTCCAAACCCATTCCTGAGCCTAGCATGAAGCGTTGCAGTTCAGATATGAGGATACACCTTTCCAAGCTGTTAGAGTCATCCCTGATTGAAGTTTCCTAAATATTTGATTTGTTCATATGGCCTCCTGACCTGCACTGCTGACATGATAAAGCATTTCCTTTTCTTTATATAGCTGCTTTCTACATGAGCACAGCTTTAATCTCTCTTCCACACTTGCCAAACTTATTATTTTCCTAAGAATTTCTTTGTATTCATTTGCAAATCATTTCAGTTCTCTGAATTTCCCCCATTTCTCTTGTTTTCCTCATTGCCTAAAATGAGCGCAGCTTCAGCAGAAGCACTGGACAAAGGAGAACTGCTACCTTGCTGAGCTTCTTTATTGTGATTGAGAAGAGTGTGGACAGCATCTCATCCATTGGGCACTGCTAAGGATTGGCTGCTACTCCCCTTGGTAATTCTTAGGAAATCTGCCACTGTTATAGCTCCACTTGTTTCTTCTATATTCTTCTGCAAAACTGTATTTCCTTTACTACTTTATTTTACCCTTCTCAGGGGTAGTGTTTGTACCAGTGTAACTAGGCCCTCTGTAGTTCTACCCTACACTTGGGTTTCCTGGCCTTGCAGATCCAGTTAATGCACTTCAAACTAGGGTTGGAGAACACAGCAGTGGAAAAATAAAGTTGATAATCAGAGCATTTGGGATGAAAATGCATTCAAACTCAGGCTGCTGTGTAGATCTGGCCATGTGGCTTTACCCCTCCAAGTACAAATGAAGACCGGCTCCAGCCATGAGGGCATAGCCTCTGGGAAACAGTATGTTGAAGGTTCCTTTCTCCCAAATTTCTGTGTAGCCCCAGAGAGATTCTTCTCCTTTATGTGAGAGTGTACTAAAGTGACTACTAGGTGGTTAGCCATGACTGCGCTATTCTAAGTCTCGAGTGTAGATGCAGTGGTTCCTTTTATAGAGTCTCAACTACCTTGAATTTTTGAAATAAATATTTGTGGTTTATTTAGTTTCTTAATTGTTCTCTTCTTTAGCCTGAATGCCAGTGGGATGCATTTTTGAAAAATGTCTAAGTATTCTCTTTTTCACTCGTAATAACTTTCTAGTTCTACGTAATCTTCCTAGAATTCCAAAACTGCTTTCAGCTTGTGTATAATATTTTTCCTCTACAGGCAATTACTTAATTATTGAGTTTCTGGATTCTTCCACTACCTCCACTGTGTTCTGTGAGTGTAATATAGAACAGAGCAGAATATACAAGAGCTTTAATTTAATCCCAGAATTTTTATTTTCATAGAATCATAGAAATCTTAGAGGTGGAAAGGACTTTTAAAGCTCATCTAGTCCAACTCCCCTGCAATGAACAGGGACATCCACAGCTAGATAAAGTTGTCCAGAGTGTGATCCAACCTTGCCTTGAAAGTCTCCAGGGACAGGGCATCAACCACCTCCCTGGGCAACCTGTGCCTGTGCCTCACCACTCTCACTGTGAAAGACTTATATCTAACCTAAATCTATCCTCTTTAAGCTTGAAACCATTTCCCCTTGTTCTATCACCACAGGCCCTGCTAAGGTGTCAGTCCCCTTCTTTCCTTTAGCTCCCCTTTAGATACAGAAGGTTTAGGTACTATCAGGTCACTTTGAAGCCTTTTCTTCTGGCTGGACAGTCCCAGCTTTTTCAGCCTGTCCTGGTAGGAGAAATGTTCTATCCCTGGGATCATTTCTGTGGCCCTCTTCTGAATGCTCTCCAATGGGTCTGTGTCTCTCCTGTACTGACACAGCACTGCAGGTGGGGCCTCACCAGCACAGAGTAGAGGGGCAGGAGCACCTTCCTTGCCCTGCTGGCCACACTTCTTTTGATGTAGCCCAGGATAGGGCTGGCATTTTAGCCTGTGAGGGCATATTGCTGGCTCATGTCCAGCTTGCCATCCACCAGTACCCCAGGTCTTTTTCAGCAGGTCTCAATCCTTTCATTCACTACATCAGCTGACTCTGGGATGCGTCTCATCAAGACCCATAAACTTGTGGATGTTTAGGTTCCTCAGGTGGTCATGAACCTTTGCTTACAGTGGGAGGGATGTTGCTTCCCTGGTGCCCTCCTACCAAACCAATCATTTGAGGGCTCTGTGTTGAGCAGTTATCAGAGTAGACCAAGTCAAAAAAATTGTTGGGTACCTCAGCCTCCTCCTTGTCTTTTGTTTCCAGCTTGTCTGTGTCACTCACTAGAGGGTGTACACCCTTCTTGGACTTTCCTTTTCTGCTTGAGGTACCTGTAGAGGCTTTTCTTGTCCTTGACATCCCTTGCCAAGTTTATTTCAAGCTGGGCCTTGGCTTTCCTGACCCTATCCCTACACAGCGTAGCAGCCTAACAGCTGTATTTTGTTTGTAGCTAAGTCGTTGCCAAGTTGTTATTAAAAGAATTCTGTTAAAATTTAAAGAAGTTATTAGAATTAGGAAGACTGAGTAGTAAAATAGAACTATTTAGGATATCATAATCTTTTAAATTACCTGCTGGGTAACCCAGGGTTGAATGTGCTTCCTTTACAATATGACCCAGTCCCATAGTGCTAACATTGCGGAACTTGTTTTTAAATTCTATGCATTATTTATGCAATTTGATTGAGGCCCTTTCCAACTACTTTTATGATGAATTAATTAGTGGTCTGTGATGAGGAATTGTCTGTCACTGAAATATTTTCTTTGTTTCATCCTTCAGCCCTAGTTTGTCTTTTTCTCAAGTTTTAGTTGTTTGTGGTTGTTACACAGCATTTGACAAGACCATTGGTACTGCCAGATACAGTCCCTTCTTGTAGGTTGATCATCTTTGTCCTGACATACTGTACAAATTGTTTCAGACCTTCTGTCTCTGAGAACATGGAAGACAGTATTTTCTCAGTTTTAATGGAAGACTCATGATAAAAATTACTGTAGTTATTGAGTGTTTGTAAAGCACCAAATTATGTTCAGCTAATGACAGTTTAGTGCTGAAGTTCAGCACATCTCACAGCTGGACATTAGCTAATGAACATAAGGCAGTTTAAATGCAAGGACTGTTTATCCTGTCAAGGAAAAACAAGTTTTGTCTCAGAAAGCTTTTAAACCAGACAGTTTTACAGACATGTTGTCATTGCTCAAATTAAAAATGTTTATCCACTGCCAGTCGATGCTGGTGAAACAAAGAATGGTGACTCAGTAACAGGTCATCTTCTGGGTGTGGTTTGTTCACAGGTCCTGACACACAGAGCTGGAGGGCAATACACTGCCATGCATAAAATCAAACTATTAAAACAGTGCCTGTGCTTTAAAAGCACATTTGGAAACAGGAGGGGCACCATTTCCCTTGACCATACTCAGTTTGTGTTTCTGACACCATTTTTTATTTTCGTAACTATTTTTTTTTTCATTTTCATAAATATTTATTGGTTTCAGTATGCAGTCTGTTATGCCAGGTAAGAGTCCAGGTTGATGGACTGACCACATTTTTCTGGTACAATGTTGGGCTGCCTTATCACACCAGTATTGCTACTGTGTCCCAATATGTCTGTTTAGAGCTTTTTATAAGCAACATGTAATGCATAGGGATTTTTTAATGAGTTTTCCTTAATTAGTGATGTTTGATGTTATGCAATTAGAAGCTTTACGTTTACACTGACAAGTAAAAACAAGTCTGGTTGAAACAATACTGTGTTTACCAGTGAAAACTTGTAGGCATATTTCCTGGTGATTTTAGTGACTAGTTCTGTTTTTATCTGTGCTTTGAAAAGCTCTTCCAGAGCAAGCAGACAGGTGATCTGCTCAGTCAGCCCTAGCTTTAAACTTGAGAAGTGACAGGTGAAAGAAAATGGAATAATAGAACACAGATCTTTTTTTTTTTTTTCTTCAAGATCTACAAACATCACCTGTCATTCCAGTCAGTAACTCTTGTTGACTCCATGCAGCAGAATTCAATGAGGATGTGATGGATGTTTTGAAGTTGCATAACAAAGCTCGAGGTTCACCTCTTACTTCCCTGGTAGCTGATTTTCAGGCCCAGAACTGCAAGAAGTATTTTGGCCTATAGAGATTTCTTCTATTTCTTGATTCCAGATTCCTTGTTTTGTTTATGGAGTGAACTTGTGAAATGAACTGCACGTTTACATTTCTACTTTTAGGCTGAGATCTTAGTAGCAGCGCTATATAGGTTCATGAATCCTTATTTCTGCTTGTAGGAATGCATGTGATCTATGTTATCCTCATGCAAAGTAAAAACTCAGTACTAAGAATTAAGAGGTAATGCCAAAATATGTTTGGGTACCTAAGATCAAGAGTGCCTTGTTGTGTGTTAGAAGTGTTTTATGTTAACTCTCCCTTGGAAGAAATGCTGTTGATCTAGAGAAGAGCCACAGTTTATTAATAGCCTATTGGTAACTGAGTAGCTGTTGTTGGCAGTATATGTCATGAATGGAAAACAAATTCCTCTCTGACTAATGTCTTCTTGCTTTCATCTAAAACGAACAAGTGGTTAGCAAAAATAACCACAGTTCAGTGGGTTCTTACCTGGCAAAATGTCCTGCTGCCAACAATAAGTGGAACTGGCCATGCCCATCCAGCCCTTTATTCCCTCCTGCGTCCTCAATACAATGCCAGCAGAAATGTCTGTGCAGCCTTAGAGTGAACCAAATCCAGCAACCGAGCATGACTTCAGTTTACTCGCAAAAGCATGTTAGTCTTGACTTTGGTCAGTTCCCCACTCCAGGTGATAAAACCCAGTACTCGGTACAAGAAGTCAGCCACAAAAGAACAAGAAGTATGTCAGAGCTCATTAGTAGAAGACAAGTGTCTGGGTAGGAAACGATTCTCTAGTGACATTATTTTCATTGTCCAGTAGCATTATTTTCATTCTTTATTTCAAGAGTTTAGGACATCTTTCTTTCTAAAAAATTCATGTGTCTGGTAAGACATATGTAGGTAATTTTTTGAAATCTTTTTTTTTTTTTTGGTCTAATTTTAGGGTACTTACAGTAAAGAGCAGTGAACTTTCAGAGCTGTATGCATACATGAAACTGAAATAGTAGAAAGTAGTCTTTCTATGTGGCTAACACCAGATTAATTTCATCTGATTTAGGCATATGAGAAGCTGTGCTGTAGTGTAGTGGTTAACTGGAGACAGTCACATTACTAATGTATTTCATATAGATGAGTCTTGAGACAAAGCATAGTTGCTGATTCACATTGCCTGTTTTTAGTAAGAATTTTAAAGTGAAATTTTGTGTTAAGGTAGCAATGTAACCATTAGAATTCAGTATCTTTTGACAGTGTTGTTCCAACTTCTTGTTTGAAGGAAGTTTGTTAAGATTCTTAAGTTAAACACATTTTGCTAAGCACCTTGGGTAAACGTATTTGGGATATCTTAAGATAGCTAGCTTGTATCCTGTCAACTGTAAAGCTGTGGTATGCTAAATAAAACCTGCAGATAGGTTTTAAAAGTTAGGTAAGAGCTTGTATTTTGCTGTGCTGAGCTCTCACAGTTGTCAGTACTGATTTAGCTATAGCAAGGTTAGCTTGGGTATGTTTACCTGAACCCCAGAGACTCCAGCAGACATTCTCTTACATGCTTCTAGAACACATGAAAGAAATTATAATGTAAAGTACTCATTAGAAGACAAACAACAATTCAGTTTCTGACATCAGCCAAATTTAATGGGATTCATGGGTGTTAGAGAAAGGATTGCATTCTGAGATACCATTGTGCTTGCCAGAGTGAAGACTGGAAGAGGTTGTGCTTGGCTGTTTCTCCTGATTATATCCAAGAGTAAAAATAGAAATGAAGATCTAAGAGTCCCAAAAAAACAAGTAGTCTAGGACTTGTTTTTGCTTGAGCTACACGAATGCCAAACTGCTAGAGTGAAATTGAGACTATACTGATCTAAACAGGGATTAATTTTTGCCATTTATTGGTGGCAGGGAACATGTTTAGAAGACCTAAGCTTTTGTCAAAAACACCTCCTATTTTCTTTACTTTCTTAAAAAGGAGAAACTTCCTGTGGTACTTAGCTAATCAGTGCCCTTTCACTTGAGTGTCTTCAACTTCATCAGGCTGTGATGGAAAATGGATGTCTTTTATTAAGATCTGTCATTATATGGTTATCTATTTTGTATGTGCAACCAGGCTCAGCACAAAAATGTTCTGTATCAACAATAGCTGTCTCTTGTTTTCTGTAATCTCAGAAATCTCATTGTAAAGCAAAATGGAAAAATGTGAAAGAGACCTTTAAAAATAAGCAGTGTATCATTTCATGTTAGTATCCAGTGTTTTAAAGACCTCTATTTAGAAATAAGCACGTTAACCTCTTCTGCTTGGGTCAGCATAGATATGCTCACAATCAAAATATAAATGTTGGGTTGTGTGTCCTATTTTCCTGTTCAGATCTGAAATAAGATAAATTATAGAGCCAGCTGTGTTTATAGGTGTTCACAAACATTCTCTGATAACACATCTTTTCCTTTTTGATTCCTTACTTGTGGGCTTAAACTCATTAGTAGTAACAAAATCATTAACCTTAGAATTTATTTTCCTCTTTTGGAATAAATATATTCTCTTCATCAAAGAAAAGATCATGAATGAACTTCTTAAAACTAAAGATTGTGAAAGGAGAGGAAACTATGTTTGCATGCCTAAGCATTCTGCAAGCAAGTTCAATCAACAGAAAAGGAACTTTGACTTAATGGGACAACTATGATGGTAACTATTAGAATGACAAAAATACAAACTCTTTTCAGTTTTTATCCCTTTAAAAATCTTATGTCCTTTTCAATACTCTTTTTCTTTTTCTTTTTCTTTTTCTTTTTCTTTTTCTTTTTCTTTTTCTTTTTCTTTTTCTTTTTCTTTTTCTTTTTCTTTTTCTTTTTCTTTTTCTTTTTCTTTTTCTTTTTCTTTTTCTTTTTCTTTTTCTTTTTCTTTTTCTTTTTGCTATTGAATTTCTATCCCATTAATCAGGAGACAGTTTGCACATGACATTATGCTAAAATGTCTTTGGTGTTGATGGAGGCTGCCTATCTTAATTTTTACACTCGCTATAGCTGATCTAGTGGTGTAATTTCCCCTTCGTTGTTAGCCTTTGTCTGTCAGACATCCTGTGTCCCAGAATAAGTAAATATCATATTTTGGGACACAAGAGGGTAAGACACTTCCTTTTAGAGAGTGTTGGGTTCTTCTTCCTTTCCCCTCCTCTGTGCCAGTAAGCAACTGCTGTGTACTCGCTATCACTCATGAAGGAATTTTTTCTCTTTGTGTCTGCAAGAGCCTGTAAAGTGCATACATTTAAATATTTAAAGAAATTCTAAGTTAACATAGTATATAGAAATTCTGTTGAGAGGGACTCGGTGAAGTGCTCTCCCTGAGAGAGACTGCAGTTTAATAAAAGCAACATAATAGATTTTACATCTGAAATGTAGAGTATCAGGCTTGCTGTGCATTCCCAGAGCAATCATATATCATCATTAAAACTGAGCGGATAGTGAGAAATTATTTGTAAACATGACTGAATTGTATGCAAACTGCTTGAGTCATTATTTTGTTTCAAAGGCTTGAGAAGCAGGCAGAAGAAAAAGACTAAATGAGCTTCAAAATCTTCATTCTATCAACCAGGCTTTTTTCAAGTGGTTGAAGAAGGAAGAACAGCCAGTTTGTCTGTAAGCACAAAATATGCCACTGCAGTTCCTCCAGTTCATCATTCTGACATTTACTGAATGTGTATACATAGAAGGGGAGCTTGGCCAGAGGTGGCGTCCCTTGTCCTACTATCAGCAGCATTTTGTGTTGCACTGGATGAAGCTCTTTTGACTCAATTCCTTGCTGGCCTTAGAGCTCAGGTAGCAGCTGGGTGCTCTGACAGCTGTTAGGAGCAGCATAACGTTTTCAGACTGCTCCGAAAGTGCTGCCATGACTCCTGTGCAATTTGAAAGCTGTCATATATGAATCACAGAAACTTCTAAACCCTTTTGCAGCAGAATGTAGCTTTCAAGAGCTTTAGGTAGCAGGGGGAAAATACTCATCTGAACTTAAAGTTTTGAAATAAGAGTCAGTTTGAATAGCTCTAGAAAGCTGGTGGGCTTTGCTAAACAGTGGGACTGTTACAGTAACAACATACTTTTAGAAAGACAGCCATAGCTAATAGAGTTGATAGGGGAAACTATTTGTATAGAAGACATAATTACAGTCTGAGATTGGGTCCTCCATTTCATTCCATGGAAAAAGGAATTTGCTTAAGTGTCAACGGTTTACGGGCTGGTTCGGCCCGGTTCCGTGACGATTGGTGCGAGGGACCCACGGACCCACGCCCCAGGAAAGGGGAGGGGGGAAAGGGAAAAGGGAAAAGGGAGATGGGCCTAGAAACAAAACAGCGGCAATGATCTGAGGAGGAAAACTAATTTACTAAATAGATATCGGAAAGCAAAATAACACACTATAATACAATATAAATATGGAATTAAAGCTAATAAATCAAATAAAATGAGCAAGAGAGAGTGTCCGATAAACCGAAGGCCTTACGCTAATGCTGAAGGCGAGACGGCAGCGAGCACCCACTGCTGAGTCGATCCCAAAAGGAAAGAGAGTGTCCTGTGACCGCAGACAGTTTTTATCTCCCCCTCTGAGCGTAAATACGTAAGAACGCAAAGCATCGCAAAGTCCTCTGGGGAATGTAGTTCTTCTTCTCTTCTGAGACAGGTATACCTGGAACTATCGATGATCCATGGAGCTGGAACCTTAACTCTTTAACTCTAAATGCACTACATGATGTTATGATGTGGAATACCAGTACCAAAAATCATAAAACCATGACATTAAGTCCCAGGAGAGTCAGAACCATGTAAAATCCAATGTGGAGATCATAAAAAAGAATATTCTCCAAATTCCATTTCTGTTTTATTTATTTTTCTAGCCAGAACTTCATGGTTAAATATTAATATTCTAGGAAGGTAAGAGGAGATCTTTTCTGGATGGATGTTTCCATAGCTTCTGCCTCATTGCTTCCTCTTTTGATAATGGATGGAGATGGCTTTTGAAAGTGTGATAATTGCCACACTAGCTTAAACATGATAAAATTGTAATAATGAATTTATTTTCAGGCAGTTGGATAATTTAATTGTGGTCAAGAAGGTATCAGCTTTCACATCACGCTGTCAAACACAAAGACCAACAGTATTATAATGAAAACAGGAGTAATTACTGTTTCAGCTCCTGGAAAGTCAAATCATAGTGAGGATGTTACTGCAGTGTTGCAGCTCTCTGAATGTTGTGCTCTGCTCCAGTTTGCACTAATAAGTGAAGGTCTGTTCTATGCTGACATTCTGATTCATCGGGCAGTGGGGAAGGGTTTCTTTCTCATAGGACTGGGATATGTTAGAAATAGCCAAGTGTTCGTTTTGAAATCTGTTATCAGTGCTACTATTACAGTTCTCTATCTTTTGCACCTAGGTTTAGTATGTGGTCGCAGTTGAGTGATATTTTATTGTTACAAAGCCACTGGGAATACAGTGAGGAAGTTGCTGTAATTAGAAAATGAGGGAAAATCAAGTACAATCTGAATTCAACATTAAAAATAATTAATGATAATTACATTCCATTGACAACTTTTTAAGTCAGATGCGGTAGAACTTTGGTCCATTGGGTGGAACTGGTCACACTAATTGAGCTTAGTATTTTTGTGTTCTTGCTGCTGTGTGTTATCAATTAATCAGTGCAAAGACCTTAGGAGATAGGTAGGCTAACTGTAGTACTACTCTTCTGCAACAGATATGATTCAAAATGACAAATGACTCATGAAGGCTGTGCAATGAGAGAGCTGCAGAATTGGTATTAAAAGCATAATGAATTTGCAAACATGCTGTTTCACTGGTAACATTTGTTCTGCATAAATTGCCAATAAACAAAGATGAGTGCAAAGCTCCCTTCTGATAGATATAGGTGAGCTGTAGAATACGTTTGGTGGAACAGTATGTATTTTGTTTATATAATTTAGAAAAGCTGCTCTCTAAACTTCATTACTTTGCCAGCTCAACGTAAAAGAAAAGAGAAACAGACATGGTAGTCTCTAAATTATAAAGCAATGTGGGCATGTTAGTAAAAAATAACAGATACCTTCGAAGTACCTGAATCTCTACAGTGGCTTTATGTCTGTTGGCCTATCATAGCTTTGAGATGATGTTGAATATGTGTTTATATTGAGGAAAGAGAAGCAGACTTCTGAAATCTTTAATGGGCCTGTGCTTTCTTCATCCTCTTCCTATTTGAGAAAAGAAGATGGAGCTGAAAACAAAGCAGTACTTGGTAGACAGTGATATTAGTAGTGACATGGTGTATGTCCTGAGAAGATTTTGATGATCCACTCAATCTGTATCTGTAGGGTGAACTCCAAAGGTATTTGTATGCGTTTTTTATCTTAGATGTCTAAGGTATATCTGGCTAACAGCACGTCCCATAAATTAAGGAAAAAAACAACAGGCACGTGAGTATAAGTATCCACTTTTTATTATATCAATAAAAGTTTGTAAATTAGCCCCATAGAGTGCTAATGTGCTGTGTCTGAAGTGCTTATAGTGTCTGAATTAAATCATTTGCAGGAATCTCCCTTGGAAAGATGAGATCTTGACCTTTTGGGTCAGGTTGTGTTTTGCTTTCCTAAATTATAAGTTAAGTATACCAGCAGGAAAAGGGTGCTTCAGAGGGGATTCTGATGGAAAGCGTCTTGTCTGTGTCCCAAACAGTGGCTCTGAGCATCAGTTGAATTCTGATCACTTTCATAGCTAGAAAATAGAAACTGACACATAAATGCCTCTCAGTTGTGCTGGTTTTCATGCTTTGCTGTGCTTAATCCTTCTCTACACTGTTAAATGCAGCCTTACTTTTCCTTACTGAAAATATTTGAGTCAGATATTTTTGTAAATGCAATTTTCTGTTTTGCATATAGAATACATGCACATATTACAAAATCTGTACTTTATAAAAAGGGCCAATGACAACAACAACTATAAAGCCATTAGAAGCCTCAGTTGTGTTAGCTTGCACTGTGATCTCATACACCCCTGTGAGGGCAGGAAATAGGGAGTTAAACAAAATGTTTGTAAACCATTCCCTAAGATTTAGGGAAGAAATATTGTTAATATTCCATTAATTTCTGTAAAATTGAATCTAATATTATCTCAGGTAAGTTGGACATGGGGCTCTGGTCTCTTTCCCTTTACTGAAGTAAAGAAGGGCATGAGACATCTTCAGTTTGGGACTTGAATTTGATGGTTATACATATAACTTACATGTCCTAGATTTTCCCACCTTGCCTCTGTCTGCCAGCGCAGCAGGTTACAAGTCAAATCGTCTCTCCCTTATTTCCAAGCCCTAAATAAACTAAGTGAATGCCCTTGGAGTCAGCCATGTAGATGCCAGCTTCAGCTGAGCTATCACCATAAGGCTTTCCTCACAACCAATGCAAGAAGCAGTTGCAGGGTGAGATTCATCTCACCTGTGCTGGTTGTATACTTAAGGAGGAGAAGAATTGTACCCTGGAGTCTGTTGAACTCTAACTAGTTTGCCATTGACTCTGAAGGAGGCCAGGGCAGCTCGCTCTGGCATGTTTGCATTGGAGACAAGCATTGTTAATCATATGAATCTCATTGAGTGCGACTGAGCACAGAGCAGCCAGGAGCAATTTGGGGCAGCTAATTGATCACTTCGGTGTTGGTTTCTTGGGACACCCACTCTGCAATCTGTCCGAATCAAATCATGGAATCCCTACTGCACCCAAGTCAGTTTGCAACAAGGAGACATACACACTCCAGGTACCCAACTCAGCTGTTCTTTACGATGTTTTGGTTTTTATTTTGTCCATTATAGAACCAGAGGAGTTTTTAAGCATAGAATTCAGAATTTAGACGATTGTGCTTTGTGAAGTTGGTAAGCACTTATATTCAATTCTGCTGTTGTTTTCACTCAGCATTTGTCCATCTGTACAGCTGATTAATGTGACTGGTGACTTAACTAATATTAACAGACTGTGCTGAAGAGATGTTATTACATTAGAAGTGATTAAAGATATATTCCAAGAAGCAATGATTCTCAGAACCATACTTGTTATTGAAATGTTGACAGCATTGCTATCAGGATTTTAATATCCTGCTTGATAATTAAACTTCTGCCTGGCAAAAATGTCCTCTGGGTCTGCTGTATAGGAGCTAGATATTGCCTCTAAGTTACTGAGGAGAATTATATTCATGTACTGGTCAGGGAAAGATTGCCTCTAATGCTTTTGTCTTGGTAATGTTTCACAAAGATAAGCCCAAAGTTACAAAGAGGAGCTGCCAGCTCAGGAGAAAAATTGACGTTCTCCAGTCTTTGAATCTTCCAATGTGTCTTTTGTTTCAGGCAAACATGCTTTAGGGTACTCTGCGCTGTCAGATTTTCATTTGACATGGGGGGTGGTTAGGCTAAGGGAAAGAGGGAAGCTTTGTGAAAGACAACAACATCAAAGAATGATGAGTTCCTTGCAGATGTCAGTGTTGTACGGTGCGTTTTACATGAATTATGGGTGTTGTCGACTCTTCTGCTGGAGTGCAGAGAAGAATGTGCTCTGCTTCAGTTCACTGTTCAATTCTTGATTTCCTTTAAAAATGAACGAAACAAAGGACAGCTTATTAAAGAGGAGGTGTTGTTTGAAGGCTGCCATAGAACGATAACTGTTATTTTACTGTTTTACTAATGGATTTCTTATTTTTTAAGGCTTCTCAATTAAAATATGCTTAGTGAAGCTTCCTAGGGGAAGAGAGATTGTAATGCCTTTGCATATCCTTCCAAATCCCCTTCTGGATAACTATGTTGACTAATATCAATCACAGTAACAAAAGGGAAAATGCTCTGAGGAATCACAGTTCTCTTTGTGCTTTGAGAAAATATGCAGCTAAAATGAAGGACTGTACTGTATTCTTATTGGCAAAAAGATGTTGGAGAGAATGCCAACACCAGGCAATGCAGTGCAATGTCAGGTAGTGCTATCCTGTTTTTTGAAAACACATTATTTGTGTCTCCCACTTTGTTAGATACCAGAGCTGAAATTCTTATAAGCTAGCTTTAATCATATACAGTGTAGACAGCTACACCTGAGCTGTTCACCCTGGAGTCCCTTTACAATCAGTGGAGAAGAGTATGTGAATTCGGGAGTTTTTTAATTGCTATTTTATGATAAGATGAAGGATTTTAATAAGGGCCTCATCAAGAGATTGCAGGAAGCTGCTGTCTCCAGCAGTCATACTGACGGGACACAGGCACGCCACAGGGATTGTCATATTTGTCAGAGATATCTGATATATTCTAGGACATGTCATATGGTGCTAAATGCCTCTGTTTGAACATGTAAGCCAAGGTGTGCCTGTCTCACACTCAGTGCTGCCTGGCACTGTATACATCCTCTGATACCAGTTTTCCAGTAGCTGTTTTACTTTGGTGTGCTACCTGGAGCATCTGGATCGAGCATTTCCTCTACACCCCATGCCACGGTACAGCCCTCCTCCTAACAGCTGCAAAGGCCAAACGCAGTTATATAAAACTCATAAAACTCTAACCTATCGACCAGGCTACACCTTCTACTCTATGAGGGCACACTGACGATGTTTTAGGTGGATATTTCTCCTTAATTAATTGTAATTACTATATGCACATATATATATCAGGGCCAGCAAAATCTGACAGCCATTGAAAAAGTCTTGTTTTATATCTCCCCAGTGAAGTTGCACAGGGTATGAATGCTCTGTTCTTTCTCAAAAATCAGCTTGTATCACCCAGAAATGAGGCTAGGTACCCAGTTTCCTAATGATTCCCAGTTTGTGAAAGTTAGACACCTAAACAGAAATTAGATTCCATCATATCTTCATGAATACAGATCTTCCTATTCTTACAAGATCAGATTGAGGATGCGAAAGAAAAATAGAGAATTAGTCATGATGATGATAATTTGTAGCACAGACTTATTTCCTTAGCTGTTCTCCTAATTATTATGAAATTGTTTTGAGGCATTTCAGTCTCTGTGTACAAAAAATTTCAGTAACTTGTATGAATTGTATTATTGCAGTCACAGATGGGAAAGGCAGTGCACAAAAAACTATGCTTGTCATTATTTTAATCTTTATGTCAGGTTTTTAGAGATTTGTGTGCAGCTGAGTTTAGGCTTGAAATGGATGTTCTGATGTTCTGCATGCAGATGTTATGCGTAACTTATAAAGATACACATTTCTAATGGTTTGCCAGATTGGGGTTTTATAGAATGGTTTTGCCATTATTTTCAGAGTGACATTGCATAATTATGTAATTTTACATTCAGAAGGACAAAGTCTTATTTTTTTCTTTGATAATAACATATTTAACAGGTGTAATTCAGACTATTGTATCATTCACAAAAATTGCCTTATAGCTTTATCTAGTAGTTTTTATGTCAAGCCAAAAATGAATGGGTAAAACTTGGAAGGAGTAAAGGAGACTGAGCATAATTATGCAAATATGTCTTGGCAATGAAAGGAGGAGTTTTTACTCTCTAGAGAGGTCTGGCAAGATTTCACATTTGGAAGAGAGTGAAGGCAAATGATAATGATCTCTGTACTTCTGTATTTAAATCTGCAGCTCATCATTTTTAAAAGGATTCTTTGAAAAGAAGACTTTATTCAAACCTTTGTTTAGAGTTCAGAAAGTTGAGCATCTGATTGAGCCAAGGCATCCTGCTGAGCTGCAGAAAAGCCACTTTTCCGTGGCTGATGGCACACAGAAAACAGTATGGCTGTCACTGCATCCTGCTGCCTTTGATGCCTCAGGTCTATTAGCTTTGTATTATTTATAGCTTCATAGAGCAGGAGTTTGCTTCATCACAACTCTGAAAGGAGGTCTTCACTTCTGCCTCTCAGTCTGTAATAAAAACTATTAGACTGTGTTGTCACAATATCTTCTTTCTCTAGGGTCAATGTATAAAGGTATTTGTGTCTGCAGGTAAAAGTCTGTTGATTAGAGTGTTGCTTGGATAGAACATCTGTTGTGATGGAGAAAGGCAGATTTTAATTTTTAAGTTGTTTATGTATATGTATGTCTGTTAATGCAAAAACTTCAACCTCCACTCACACATTCAGTGCTTTGAGGGAAACAGTCAGAACAGCTGAGTTTAAAGTAGTCATTGTGTAAAATCTTCTGTGTCAATTTTATTAAATATTTTGACAGAATTCGAAGTTGGGATTAACACTTCCACCTTGTCAGAAAAGGAATGTATGGGACCAAATTCCTAGGGCTGCTCTGGCAGCTTTGCCCTGCGTCAGCAACACAAAACAATAATAAAGCTAGGTTAACCAGACCTCTAGACCTGGTTTACAGCTGCTTCACATAACTGGAGCGCTACAAAACAGGCAGCATCTGCTGGTGAGCCTGGCCTCTACGTTCGGCCGTCTGCTGATGGCGCTGGTACCTGCGAGATAGTTGTGAATGACCTCACGGTGAACTGTGTGAGTGATGCTTGGGAACGCTGGGGTTGGGCTGCTGGCAAGGCAGAGTTACTAGATTCTATTCTCTAATGAGTACATGGCCAAGAGCCCTTTCTGAATGGCTGTTTCTGATTTGTTTCCCTTTGAGGCAAAGGAAGGTATCAAAAGGCAAAGTTTATTATGGCACTGGAGCAGGGAAACTTAAGGTCACTTTTTCTGTTAGTGTTCCTTATGTTCTGTTCAGTGTTTCTCTGCTTCCCAGAGCTCTTCCAAAACCCATTTTGCCCAAGTTTCTCTAACATAGAGCATTTTTGAATAAAAGGGGAAACTCTTTGTCTTTAGTGCGTCCGCCTTCTGTTCAGGACTGTTCCCCAGTCTGATGGGGTTGACACACATCACAGTGTGCATCAACCCCTTCTGACTTGACTCTTACCAAAAGGTTGTTTTGTTCTCCTGTGACACTTCCATGACTTGAAATCACAGGCGGCTGAAGCCGTGCATGACTCAGGGACAAGCCCTCAGGTTCCACTTGTTACACAGACAGGTTGCTGTGTCAGGCTTGTGCCATCCCTGGAGATCTCTTTCTGGAAATTTTTTGCATGATACTATGCAGGCTGTGTTTTTGAATGCTTGTGCAGTGAGCATGTCTTCCTTACAGGCAGGGTTGTAGGCAAAGCCTTTAAATTCATGATGCTGAACTTATTCACACTTTTTGTGAAATAGCAGCTTTGTGAGCAAAGGAAATAGTAGTAGGGATTGCCTTAATAGGCTTCCTCCTGCTGGAAGAGGCTGATATTTGGAGGCTGATGAACAACCCCTTTGAAAATCTTCTACAAGAATCTGTGCTATCCCAGAATGTGCGTTGGTTTGTTTAGAGACTGGATGAGGTGCAATGATCTTAATGTTCCCATATGCTGTCAACAGACAGCTATTTGCATATTCTCTAATGAGGCAGCTAAAAAGTCACTTTGGCTCTAAGAAATCATTTTTTGGCTGAGCAGCAACTGCTTCAAGTAAAGTGAGCTGAAAGAGGGAGAAGGCTCTGGAAAACTGGGACCTGGGACCCTCTGAAGCTCCCATCCATCAAAGTGCACAGCATCTTGCTGGACTCCTTGCCAAGGTGGGACAAGCAGGAGTTGCCAGTGCTTAAAATGGTCTTTTCTCACTTCCAGCTTCTCCAGAAACTTAGCCCTTCTTTTAGAGAAAAGAGTTATCCTCAGCAGATCCCCATCAAGTGCATTTGTCACAGCAAACCATTTATCAGCTTCAATTGAGACTACTGGGTAATAGTCCTCCTGCTTGTACACAGTATGGCTCAAGCTGCCATGCTCTCCAATCCCTGTAGTGATTTTTGGACTCCTGGTGACTGTATGGTGTCTTGATTCAATCTTCAGAGACATCAGTGCAGCAAACCTCTGATATTTTACAGGTTTTATTGCAGTTCCCTTCCCTTCGTTTCTCTTCCCTTTGCTTCCCTTCCACTGAAGTGTTTCACTGTTAAAGAAATCAGCTCTGAAACAGTATTTTAGAGCAGAATAGATGAATCGAGTGTCCTACTGTTCTCTCCAGGTGGCTGCATCATATTTCTCTTTCTGACACAGCTAGAGGGATACTTTCAGCATCAACAGCCCTTTTTTTATTATTCCAAATGAACATGAATAAGAAAGGAAAGAAAATAGAGCCGGAAAAGAAAAATACAAAACAAAAAAAAA
>VXAB01000272.1:274750-319986 GCA_013399175.1 Odontophorus gujanensis
AAAAAAAAAAAAAAGGAAAAGATACAAGAATACTCCTAACACCATTTTGACAATGGGAACAGAAACAGTGCTAACACTGCACCACTGCACAAAGCCATCTGGATACAAAGATGTAGACACAGTGTGTGAGACAATAAAACACAATGGTGATGGCTAGCAATATAGCACAATAGGTTAATAATTCTCACGTCTTTTGCAGTTGTCCTGCAGTGCTCTCTCCTGTGTTAGATGGGATGTTTGTGTGGGTATATCCAACATGTGTGAGAGAGAAGCAGTAAGGTTTGGGGACAAACCATGTTAAAACAAGTTTGCTGACAAGGCAAAGAAATGTGTGAAAAGCCCTGTAGCAAACATTCAGTCTGCTCCAGATTACGGCAGAGGACATCTGGTATGCAGATGGCCTGGGATCAGAGGAGCACAAAACTGCTCTGAGCAACACACACTTTCCTCTTGAGTCGGCAAGTGCACGTGGTATCTGTAAGAAAAGTTTCCTCTTGCCATCCCAGCATACATGATTCCTGTCAGCCCCCTTGACTGTTCTGGTTAATTCATTCAGATTGTGTTATATATTGTCTTGTAAAGCTGGCTTGGGCTAGCAGCACTTCTGCATGCAGAGTTTTTGAAGTACATTTGAATGCAAATAATTTAGCTTACTATATGTATTTTTTTCTAAAAATCCAAAATGCAAAAATGAATACTTCTGATGAAGGACACTAGCTAAAAAGAGCTGGCACCAGTCTCATTCCTCAGTGATTCTTCCAGAAGAAAGCAAGTGGGCTTATTTTCCTTGTCCAGCAGCACAAGGAAGTAGGAATCTGTGTCTTGAGATTCACTTTGTAGACCACTAATCCTGAGAGAGTGCAATGAGAGTGAGCAGATTTCCATATCCTACTTATGCACCAAGAATGAGTTGGCAAAGCAGCTCTCTTGGCTTTTCCAGTGGGGACTGATTTTCATCATATATATTAAAATCTGTAGGGCAGTGTTCCTTTTTAGCCTTACCAGTGAATGAATGGCCTGCCTAGTTCATGACTGTGTTTTCTTACCAATATCTTTGTATATTTGGGGAATTTCATTTGTGTTGATGATTTGAGACAGTAGAGGGTGGAAAGATGGATGCAGTATCAAAACTTCTGGTGCCTCTGAACAGGCACCAATGACTCATTGTGATAACAGGCTGTCACATGTGAGTTTTACAGTGGAAAGATAACAATGACCAAAGATACGATCCAGATTCCTGTTATAAAACACTAAATTGTTTCTGATTCTGGTTGCCTGTTTCTTTCTACTACAATCTCTGTTCACAAAAAATACATACAGACAGCCCTGGCTCTAGATATAAAAAAAAAAATAACAACCTTGTGTCAGTTTCCACCTACTTAAAGTGTACTAGTGTAATGGCCCTTGCAGTGGATAAGTTGATTTTTATCATATCATGTTGTATTATTGAACAATGTGTTGTTGAGATACACAAAGATCCCAACAAAAAACACAGCATTCATCTGAAATTCATATTTTGTTCCAGAGCAGGTACAGTTGCTGCTGCAGAAAACAGATTATCTAGGATACGTTCCACAGTTTTATTATCTAACCCACAAAATAACAATTTTTTCCTGCATTGTTGTTTTGTCTATTTGTTTTGTTTTGCAAAGATTTGTGCTTACTGAGGAAAATGGTATATTTTCTCCATTCTCTGTTTGTTTGTAGTCAGTAAGACACTGCCTGAAAGGCCGTGATTATTTTGATGCTTACTTTGAACTCTGAAAAGTTTATACAGAAAGTTTATATAGGGTCATTTGTGGAATTAATTTAACAGATTTCACTTAATACATGAAAATAATAATAATAATGTTATATTAATGTTCCCGTCTTTCAAGAATTCAAGAATTTTGCTCATGTTATTCCTAGAGGCAAAAGTGTACTGGAGTGACACCATGCGGGTGTCAGTTTGTGGTGTACAAGAACAGACACTGAAGTGATTTGTATCAAATTCTGTGGGCTATGGAAACACCTTTTGGTTCACATTTCTGCAGGGTATCTCTAACATCATAAAACTTTTGATGTTTAAAAAGTACCTAATTTGAAATTGTGGCAAATATATTTTCAAATATAGGCAGAAGTAGCATTTCATACAAAGATATATTCACACATGAAGTGATGTATCTGTGCATTATTAGTTTGACTACTGCATCTCTACCATGTCTACAGGTTATACAGTATATAGTACAACAGGAGCTTCTTGGCTGATTAGAGTAGTTGTAATGACTGGAGCACAAAGAAGTGAAAATGCAGCAGATATTTTTCTTACCTTGCAAAAAATTTAACTAAAAAGAAAATCTGTCGGGCTGCAGATTGAGAAGATGTACCAATGTGTTACTGAAATCACAACAAGCTTCACTTTCCTGCTGCTTGAAATAAATGTGTACATGGAACTAGTTGGTGTCTTCATCATTTACCCCTCAAATTTTAGAAGAATCTGCAGTTTTTAATTTGTTGTTCATCTTCCCTTGCTGAGTACAGAAACCTTTCTCTCAGATTGTTTTCTGCTTCCAAAGCTACAAAGTTGTCTATGTACCTGAGATATTACATTAATTTAGTATTCTCTCTCTAGCACAAATCTGCTGGTAAAAAGTTGAGTGTAGTGTGGTGTTTCATCAACACTGGGAAAACCAAAGTGTTAAACTTGAATTGCAGTGTCTGAATGTTCAGAGATGAGTTCTGTCCTCTTAATTTAGACATCTGTAGTAGGGATGTTTGTATTAGTGGTCAGTGGAGAGTAATGAGAATTTCTGGAGTACGATTCATCCGATCTGTTTTACATTTCTTAGGATCTTAGATCTCCGAGTGTGATGAATTTCAGCCCAAGTTTATTTCCCCACTGACATTTAAGTGAGTCTGGTCTGCCAGTTCAAAAGGGAATGCAAAAGGCATTTGCACTGAACATATTTACATTTGAGAGCATGGCTCCCACTCTGTGACTTGCACATTTTGCATCTGTTCTGAATTTGCATCCGCTCGCACACTTCACACTTGCATGAACTATGACTTTTATCATTTTATCCTAGGTAATGTGAATACTTCTTATGTTTTAGGTAAGTCTAACATGAACATGAAGCTAAAATACTGGGGCTGACAATCCAGACTGATGCACATTGTTTTTCAAAATGCTGCCAAGGAAAATATATTTTCTTTAAGAGATTTCTTCATTAATATGGCTGCAGGTATAAAATTGGTGTTGTAAAATTGGGGAAGCAAAATGAAAGGCTGTGGTTGCTTATGCATGCAGGCTATTAATCTTAGAATCATTAATACTGGATTCTTAAAGGGTATACAAAATAAACACATAGTAGCAATTTTCAAAGCATTGAAAAAGAAACCTTAGTCTTTAGGCTGCAACGTAATAACTGACATACAAGGAGAGATAATCTGATATGGACATTTTAATGTAGAATATTTCCTTTACTGTGACATTGCTCAAGATGTTCACATTAGCTTAATTAAGCTCAGCAGACAATGTTGGCTGGGATTGTTTAATGAGCCAATCAACATTTAATTGGGGTTTACTGTCAAAGCATGTATGATGAAGTCCACACAAATTAATAGTAGTATAAATCTCTGAATCATTGCAGCAGGAAATAGCTGTAATAGGCAGAATTTTAGATATTAATGTCAAAGCTTTGGTAAGGGCAAATATGGCAAAAACTGACTTCATTTTATATGGATCTTCTGCTTTATAGAGAACCTAGCCGTAAAAACAAATTGAACATAAATTTCATCTCAGCTTTTACTTCTCTCACTCCAACAAAACTTTCTTATAACACCTCTGACACATTTAAAAATATTTTAGAAAAATGTTACCTATATGTATCTTTCGTATCTTCAATTTCTGAAAACACTTCATTGAGTGGTGACAGTTCCTGCAATTCTAGCATGGAAATGCATTAAGTTGTCTTTTGTCAAGGAGTCGCATATTAATCTAGCAACATTAATCCTTAAGATTTTGCTTTCTCAAGAAAATGACAGTTCTGTCCAACAAATTAGAGGAGCTGTTTACCCTTTTATACTCTCCTACTTGTGGTTGATAAGTGCTTTCTCAGCAGAAAACAGGATGATGTAGCGATACATAGGATGAATGAAGTGTATGTGGAATAAAAAGCAGAAAGAGAGAAATAATTCAAAGTGTTAAACAATCTGTCCAGAAAACAAAGAGACAAAATAAATATTTCAGGAAATAGGAGGAAATGAGTGACAAATGTGAGCAAACTTGGAAAAAAAGCATTACATGAGAAATGATATGATAAAAATTTATTGAAAAATCTAAGGAAAGCTGAGCTGACATAAGAAATAACTTCATAAGTGGCTAATCCACAGGTTCACAATATTAACAGCCATTCTATGTTTTTCTTGTTCATATTTTTGACCATGAAAGTGAAGTCCAATTTAATATTTAGTTATTTTTTCATAAGTTGAGGTGTGGCTCTGATAGTACTCACAATATTAGAGTTTTCAGTACACATATTTCCCAGCCAAAGTAATTTCCTTGATTAAACTGCGGACTACCGGATAAAGAAACCATCAAACTGCCAAGTAATTATTAAATGATAGCTTGACCTGAGAAGAATAATGTGATTGTGCAAGATTTTCATAAACTCAAGTCTCTATTTTGATATTGTCTGTCTCTAATGAATCCTAGTTGGAAACAGAGGAGCTCTTTCAAATACAGGACAATAAGTATTCAATGGTAAATTCTCTTGTGAAAAGAATTAAAATTATATTCTTGCTTTTAATTCACTAGATTTCTAGAAGAATTTGGATTACTATATGAAATTTCATCTATAAAAGTGCAGGATATGTATGATGACAGGAAGTGGATTTCTGCAAGACAACTATGTTATCCACATGTAACCAAGTCCTAATGACACTTTCTTTTCAGTGGCTGTATAGAAAATGTTATTGAATCACAGAAAGATGTAGCTTGGAAGGTTTTACTTATAGTAATGAATTTCAGTCTTGTTCCAAAGTGGGACTGCTCAAGGTCTCATCTGGTAGAACTCTGAAAATCTTCAGTGATGTTAGTTCCACAGAGTCTTTGAGCCCTTTCCATTCCAGTGGCTTATCTGCTTATACAGTAATGAATATTTTTTGACGTGTAATCAAAATTTGTTATAACTTGTAGCTGTTGCCTCTTGTCTTTGGCTTTGCATCTCTATGGAAGTCTGGGTCCCTTCTCTACAATATTCTTTTGCACTTGCCAACTATTAGATTCCTCCTTTGGCCTTTTCTTCACAAGCCTTAGCAAAATGTGATTTTGTGTAAAGATACCAATGCTTTAGATACTGATGTTGAGATGAAAAGCTTGAATTCAATACATGACATTAAATGGAATTCAGTTCAAATCTCAAGTGATCATCTGAACCCACAGGTACGTAGACTTGCCATAAGCTTCCTCGTTTGGCCTCAGAGCTGTGCACTTATATTTGTCTCATGGGCACAGATGATGCCCAACTTCCTTTTTTCAGGAATGCAGGAAGCAGGTAAGTGAATAATTGCAATTGAGATATAGGATTTCTTGAGGAGAGGGACACATGATTCAGTCCTCAGACTCCCTGCCAGATCATCCAGGACTCTGGTCACTCTCTTCTCTGAATGATTTCTGCATTTTGCATTGAACAGTTGCTGAAATACAGCAGTGGAGGCTGTGACCATAGAATCATAAATACAGATAAACCACTCATGACTAAATGACACAGACACTGGGCAACAAAGTCAAACTCTTATTTGCCATTGCTTTCTCTTTCCCTGATTTCATGAAATTTCATTTTTGGCACAGTGCTTATATCCAATAGAGCTCCTATTCAATAACAAAAATCATAAAACCATAACAGAGCCACATTCCAATTCATAAATGTTCAGAACTGGCAGTTTGAGAGATCTCCTGGGAAGTGGTAATTGCCTGGACAGTGTGAAATATAGGCTCTTATCTTTGTAGGCAGAGAACCTTATTCTACCTTTGCTTCTCACTACCAAGATGGGCACAGAGCAATTATGAGCTTACGTGAAAACAAGAGGCATTTTCTTCTCTATGGTATTTTAAAGGAAAATTGAGGACAATTATGACTTTGTGAAGTTGATTTCTCTTTGGATGTGGGAGTTGTGATCTGAAAATATCTGCTAAATTGTCATTTAGCATTAAGGACTTAAATAGGGAGATGACTGTTGTCTGAATCGAGTCAGGTTCAGGCAATTAAGCTAGATGCTGAGCTGTACAGGCTTGTTGAGCTGCACAGAGTAGCAGCTCCAGGGAGATGGCTGGGGGTCTAGTTTGTCAGCTGAATGTGCTTTTGAGGATGAAAATTTGGGCATAGGATCTCTTATCATTCATATCTCTGGCTCTCAGTTCTTAAGTGCTTCCTTCAGCCTGCTCCTGCCAAAGAAAACAATGGACCACACAGGTACCTTCTGTGTCCTGTGCTGCATGGTTTCTGTTTCACACATCACTCAACCTGTGATGTCTATTGGAAGACTGCACGGTAATGCTATAAGTCAGGAAGCTGCCCAGGATTTGAAACATTAGGCTCTTAAAAGTAACATGGCTATATCCATAGCTAGTGATCAACAGATTCCGTTTGTTATAAGAGCATTTTCTTAGGCCCCAGCAAGTGGAAATGGCTACCTAATTCTTTTTAGGATTTTACCTTTCAAAATATTGGCTGGAGTCCAGACACATGCAAGAGAACAAACTGAGCCTTCTACACATGGCACTCAGCCATTACCAGCTGCTGAAACCCCGTGCAGAAAAGCAGTGCCAAGAGCAGAGCTGTGAAACTGTTCAGCTCAGTAGCAGTCATCACCTGCAGCTGCTTGTCAACTTGTTGATTCTAATGTGATAATGAGAAATGCACTGGCCTTGACATTAAATACTTGTGCAGACATACAGAGAGAGGATGCTTAGAATGTTTTGGGATGAGTGAAACTTGGAATTTTGTGTTTGTTTTGCTCATGGCAAACTTCAATAAAGCGTAAGAAACTGGCAAGATAATGATTAGATAACAAATAATAATGAGTCCATTCTATATTCTATATATAAGCTGTTTGGGCTAACAAAATTAACATTTTCTTTTGAGAGAGGGAATTTGCTTCAAAAGGCTGTTCAAAACTATCACTCTTTGGCATGCAGTCTGAGTTGTCCTTCAGAGACTGAGGATTTGGTAGTTCAGATGAACCTGTCTGGGTCTTTTTGATTTAAATCACTATCTCATCAACTAGAATGAAGTGATAGAACAAAGTGGATACAAGATACCCAATGACATTCTTTTCCTCAGCAACATATTTTTCTGAATTTTGCACTCCTTGAAGTCATACCATTGTGTAGTTAAATTTTCTTTGTGAATGAATAAACACGTTTAAACAAATTCTCACAGTATATGTAGATTGCAGTGAAAATTAAGGAAAACTATACATTTGGACAGAAAGTTCTGATTTGTTATAGACTGATTTATATGTAGAATCAAACCTCTAGATATGAAATAATCTATTAAGACTTCTGAGTTTAGCTTAAGCTGGGAAACATAGTTCTTATCTAAATTTGGAAGGTTGTTTCTTCCCTTCAGAATGGTGAAAATCTTGGGAAATTAGTACTGTCAAATTCTCAAAGATCTTGCTGGCAGAGGAAGTCATCTTGTAAGAATTACAAAGAGATTCCAAGAACAGATCTTCAGGACTGGATCCACTCTCACACTCACAAAAATTACTCAAATGTCTAGAATCAACTGTACTCATCCCCGAACACAAACCTATCTGGCTGATACCTAATTTTGGTACAACTTCAGATTAAAAATATTTCTGATATTTACATTCTAAAACTTCAAAATATTGTCTCTCTAGACACCTATATGCACATGCTTTTAGCCTCTTTATTGTGAACCAAGTAGTTTTCGTTTGCAAATATTAAAACCATTTCTTCTCCAAGAAACACAGCTGTAGCTTGTTAACAACATCTTAAAAATACATGGTTAGTAAATGCTATTTACTTTGCCTGGTCTGTCCTCATTGCATTAAAATTAATTGCTTTGGGTTCATTCTAGGCAACTAAGAAAGAATTAACGTGATGTAAAATTTAATGCATTTGATGGGTGCTCTATGAATTTGCAAAACCATTTATAGATGCTGTGGGTACTAGATATTGGGTTTTAGATGCTTTGTGCCTGGATTATCAGTTCCAATATGATGAGAATTCCTTCTTTGTTTCTGGAGGTGCTCACATTCTGGTGTTAGTGTGCAAGCAGACTAACAAAAGCAGCAATTTCAGTCCTTGAAAATCTCTTGGGCTCAGGATATTGCTAACAAGCTTCAATCCTGACTGGTAGAAGAAAAAAAAGTTTGATTTTGTTGTGAGAGAAGGAATCCAAAGCTAACAGGAAATTTATTGGCTTCTGTTCACATAGTTTCATATTCCTGCATTTCTGAACACGCTTGGGATTTAAACAAATCTCTACTTGCAAACTAAGATCCAGTTGGATTCATAAAGTTATTTTTTTAAACATGCTTGCAGCTCCTTGAATCCTTTGATCTGCATTCATGTGAAATTTGAGCCAACTTTGCCATGTGTTTTGCAAACTTGGGTGAACCAGAGCTTACCTTCTGGAACCTGACAGCAGAGCTGCAGCCCTTGTAAAACTGCATTCAGAGTGTTCACAGCAAGTAAAGATAAGCACAGTTTGAAGAAAAATATGCTGCACTAGATTCCATTAACAAATTCTACATTTTTTTAAGAAATATTCTCTTAAGAGATGGGAGAGGACTAAAACATTGGACTGAATGGAGTGTCTCAAAATAGCCAAACTTATCTATTGTCTGAAACAGAAGTAAATGATCAGAGTTTGATCTGTGACAGGCTGTGCTTGGATAATGTTTTTATTCATGCACACTGTTACCAACAGACAAGGGTGAGAAAGATTACATAAAAGAGTTTTAAAGGTAAGAAATTGTGAAATAAATCATGCTTCCTTAACTGCACTGCGGATATTCCGTCTACCTGCAAGCCCTGTTTACTCACTTAAATCAAGCACTAAACATATGGTACATGCAGACGGCTCATGCAGCTGTTCATGCTTAGAATCCAGGTGGGTTTTTCTCTGCAGTTTTATCATATTTCATTTCAAAACTCTGTTCCAATTTTGAATAAGGAAGTTTGCGAGAATGCGGAAATAAAAATGTCTTGAGTAAAGAATGCAAAGCAATAGGTATTATCCTCATTTGGGGTCAACTTGCATTATTACAAGATATCAGGCCTTAATGAATATTTCAGCATATTTTTCAGGGCCTTAAACACTGACATACTTACACATCCTGCACGTAGATACTTAGGGTCTTATACTAGTTCATCACCATGTAGTGTGTTAGGATACACTCACGTGGAGCAGAGCTGGACTTATTTCCCTAGAACAAAAGGTATCAGTGATGAAGTACTCCCAGTAAGGTAGGTGACCAGTGGGAATTCTTTGAATCAGGTAGATTTAGGGATTATAAATGTTATTCCTCCACCCCAAGGCTGACAGTGATGGCACTGGGCCCTTGCAGAGGAGCAAACTAAGTCAAATGTGCCTTCAGAAATACATGATTACAGAGGGTCCTCTTGCCCTTCCTCTGCTGATAGCTCAATTCCCTCCATAATTAATCTATAAATCTTGTCTGTTAGTACTTAAGCTTAATACTTACGTACTAGTACTGATGCTTCAAGTGACAGAACCCTAATTTGAATTATGTCTTTTCTGTAGTTGTCTCTTTTCTTTTTAGAGGAAGTATATCTGAAAGGATAATTCCTTTTTAGATATTTGTATCTTGCTTATTACTTTGTCATTGCCTCTTTTATCATCCTTCAGTGGGTTACATAGAAAAGTCAAAGGAATGTGCTGTGTAAACTATCAAAGCCAGAGCTGGGACGCTGCTCTGTTTATGGTGAGCAACTAGAGTTCTGTGAAGTTCAGAGTCTGAATAAAATATGCTGTGAAAGTCGTAGTGTCTACATATGTAAACACTACTAGCCAAACTCTCTTTCTCCACAAACTGTGGATGTAGGAATTCAGGCCTTTGAATCTAGAGCAAAGGAATATTTCATTCTGAAGTTCAGAAAAAGATGAGTCAAGCAGCACTGATGTAATAATTTGGTGCTGTCAAAAAGAGGCATCCTAGTTCTTTCCCCTTCTGTTCTAAATATGTACTACCAACTTGTACCTTGTGCTAGTTCTGGATATGGCCAGATCATTGACTTGTTTCTCTGAATTTGGCAGAAAACCCAGTGATTAAATGAGTTGTTCACTGAGTTCAGCTGATCACTGGGGGACCATGTAATTGTCAAAACTGGAATGAGAGAGAAAAGAGGTAGGGGAGGAAGGACAGAGCCAAAATTCATGTTAGCAGTTGGCAACTAAATCCAAAATTTGTTCAGCTGCCTCACTTAACCTCATCCTAGGGAAATGATGCCTCACAGATGGTTGGGATTGAGGGGCTATTCCTTAGTTCTGTGTTTTGCTGTTGGCTAAATTTGATCGCTTTTTGTTTATTTATTTATTTATTTTTCCTAGAATTTTGTTATGAGCTACTTTTCTCTATATATTTATGGATTGTTTATGATGCTGTGAATTATATAATATAATTAATGTTTGGCATTATAGTGGTAATCATTACAGTCCCTAACTCCATCTCAGATCTGTGTCTATCTTCTCTATGGGGGGGGGGGGTGTTTGTTGAAGTCTTTCCTTAATGAGGGAACAGAATTAATGTAGACTAGAACAGATTTCATGGTTTTTTTTTCTGCATCTTCAGGAATTTAGTATGAAGAGGACATAAAAAACAGAAAGGAGATTCTTGATATATCCTGAGTGAGGGCCTTGCTTGTATAAATAAAAGAATATTAACTGAAAATGGTGGAGTTATCCACCAGCTGAGGATCCTGTCTGTTTTATTTCATCTTCAGCTCCAGCCATTCAGATCATGATTTTGTTTACCTGTGTTTAATAGGCTAATTTCCACAGCAATTTAAAAAAAAAAAATGCTTGAGTGAAAACTGAGGAAGGACATCAAGGTCTGAGCTTTTGCTGACCTAATGTATTAGATGAACTCACTTCAGGATATGGTTCCTTTCTGCACTTCAGTATAATTTAATTAAGTGGATCAATCTGGAATATTGGATATATTTCTTTCAGAGTAAACCTTTTATTTATCTCCTTCAGAATAAAACACTTCTCTAAGGAAAAGATGAAAAGATTACTTTTTATTGATATGACTATGGTGTAATAATTGAGATTCTTTGTAAGGAATGGCATTTTTCTGTCTCAAAGCTATCATGTAAGTACACTGTCACTGCCCATAAATGATAGACTCTCCAGTCTAACCTCATTCAGTCAAGAGTCAAGGGAATAAGCATTACAGGAAGACTTCCAAACTCAAAGATTCATGAGTTACAAAGGAAGTGAAAGGTACAGGTTGCAAGTTTTCTTCAGAATATAAAATATACCACTCCAGATTATAAATTTGTTAAAATTGAAGATATTTTTCTTGATTATTTCTACAGTAATGTTGTAATGTGTCTTAGAGCAGTATTAATCACAACTTTTTATCTCAAGTAAATATTGACATTATTTGTTGTCTTCTATTTATTTTTGTCTTTGAGTTGAATCAACTACTTTTCAGGAATTTGTCTAAAAAGCTCTGGATTTGAAGATATTCTCCAGACTAGGAATCTGCATGTATGTAGGAGGAGTTAGCAACGTGTATGTATTAAGCATTTATTTATCTACAATGAGAAGAAAGTTAGTTAAAATATTATCGTTCAAGAATGGTTTTTGGTCTGAACATGCTCAATTCCTATTTCACATGTTACAATTATTAAAGAGAGTACAAGTTTCATATACACATCAGTGTCAAATATGGCATCAGAAATACATTCAGAGTTGTGGTAGTCTATGGAATTTTCAGCAGAATAAAACACAAGAGTATTAGTTAAAGGATCACAAATAAATCCATGTTTGAGCATGTGTTGATGTCCTTATGCATACTGAGCTCAGTACAAAATTTCCCAAAACATATTCATATTGAACTTAGAATAAAAGCCTTCATCTAGAAAGTGAGTTCAGTTATTTCTGAGCCTTTGAGAAAGCTTGGCTGACACTTCTCCTCATTACATCTGCCTTTCTATATATCTGCTCTTTGGTCTATTTCCAGACAACTGGAAGCATAAAATAGAAGAATACCTTCCCTCTTTCCCCCCCCACCCCACTCCCCCCCAGGATTTCCAGTCCGAATTTATTTACTTTAGAGCATAGCAGGACTCTGACTTGATTGTACAGATGAATAATATTTTCGATGAGCAAAGATATATTTGCGTGCCTGTAAGAAATGATTTTCAGTTTAGTTTAAGGCTTTAAACACCTCAATTCCTACAGAGTATGGATAGAATACAAAGCAGTGACTTGGCAACCAGCAGTCCTAAGCACTCCTAGGCATGTTGGTGGATTTAGAGTAGCTTTTTAATCTCTCAACTCTGATTTAAAAATGAAACAGATAGAAACAATTATGTATTAATTTTTAATTTTATCTATGCTACTATATCACATTCTTTAAGTTAATGGTGGTTTAAAACCATTGTGCAAAGCTGCATACTTTTTGGGCTTCCCAGAAATCTTCAATTATTGAATTAAGGTGGCAGTGAATGGCTCAGCATTTTATTTTCTATAGTCAGTGAATGTAGTCTGATGAAACTTTGCAAGTAGGAGTACGTGACAAGAAGGTGCAGAGGTACTATCAGCACTAGAGCCAAAGCTTCAATGCTGTCATATGCTTGCATGAAAGCAATGCTTGCAAGTGCTGCTGTTGGTTGCAGAGGAATTTCTAATTCCATCTGAAGTTCATTTCAGAGCCCTGCAGCAGAATAACGAAGTAACCTTCTAGCAAAAGGGCTAACCACTTTTGGGATAACAAAATGTAAACAACAAAGTGCTTTTAAAAATGGTGATTGAGGCCTGTAGCATTTTAATGAGTTGGCAGCTAGCACAGTGCTGCTGTACAGACAAACTGAAACCAATACAAATGTGCCTCTTGAGCTGGGAAGTAAATGTATAAATCACTCAGGGTAAGTCATTTGCTTTCAATACAAAACTCAAGGCTGAGTAATAGGGGATACTTAGATTTAGGCTGCAGTGGGAACTGGTGGAACAATTTATTGGGTCACTTTGCTGTAGAGTTAATGTGCAGACAGGATGTCCTCCTTGCAGAAAAACATGCTCTCTACCTTGCTGGCAGCTTAAGATTTTCTGATGACTGAATTAGTATTGGGAGAAGTTTAGAGGTGTAGTAAGCAGAGAGACAGACTGAAATTAAAGATAATACTGCTGAATTTCCTGTTCCTGCTCTGGGCAGAAATAGAAACTGGTAAATTCCATAGATTTTGAGGTAGTCTCCTATAGAATGTACATGAGCAAATAAGAACAATTTTATGGAATATATTATCAAATCTGATTACTTCATGTAGTTGTTTATTGGTTTCCTCAGCGGAGTTAATTTTAGAGACTGGGTGGGAAAAGAAGAATGAGGGCCAAGTGCAGAGGGAAGGATTTATGCCTGGCACCAAGTGTGAGATTCCTCAGCCTGGCTTTGAATCATGCATGCTGTGCACGAAGGCAGAAGCTATAGCACAGCAGATTTCTAAGGGCAGTAGATCAAAGGAAAGGACATTAGAGAAGAAGAAAGCGGAAACTCAGAGAGGCTCAGTTAACACGTGCATTAACGGAAAAGAGAACAATTCTCTGGAGAAATATCCTGTGGTGAATTTGTATAGAACAGAAGATGAATGGGCCAATAGTATTTTCTAGAAGCCAAATAGACATCTTAAGGAATCACACAGAATACTTCACTGAATGATTTTTATCTTCTACATCTTTTTAAGCCTTTCATAAAATTCCATAGAAATAGCATCAGTTCAAGACCTATCAAGTTGATGTGATAAAGGTATGTTTACTGGAATTGTGTAAGGGAGGAATACATCATCAAGTCTGTCCATTTTTATTTCCTTATGTCAAAAACCCAGTACACACAGCTAGATTGCCTGGATGCAGCCTTCAGTGTTCAGCACAGAGCTTAGACCTGTACTCTGATTTCTTGGTGAGACCTTCTGATCTCTGTACTCTAACAATTACCTGATTATGACTATATAAATATAGAATAGTATAGAGTAGTGTGTGGATTAAAAAGAAGCATGCC
The DNA here is from genome assembly GCA_013399175.1 of Odontophorus gujanensis. Classification (NCBI taxonomy): domain Eukaryota; kingdom Metazoa; phylum Chordata; class Aves; order Galliformes; family Odontophoridae; genus Odontophorus; species Odontophorus gujanensis. Next base: position 289,007 of record VXAB01000272.1, read on the forward strand.
TGTATGCATGTGTAATCATACAGTGTAGAGATACAGAAGTAATACTTGCCCCCAAAATACTATGAGATATCTCCGTAAAAAAATATACATTCTAAATTTCCCATCACAGTGGGCTTCAGAAAGCAGCAAAACAAATGGAGATGTACAGCATATGGGGTTGTATGAAGCTTTGCTGCATGGAAATGCTAAGCACAACACGAGCAATTAATTACTCTTAATCTCCTGTCCAATCTAGTGATCATGTTTCAAATGGAAAAACACATGGCATGAATCTTCTGCACTTGGGAGAGAAAAAGGCAATATAGCAGCAGCCAGCCTTCATTTTTCAGAGTGCTGCAGAGAGGCTAAAACAATGTTCTGTATAAGTGACTTTGGAGAATTACTTTTAAAGTCAAGGCACAAACATTATTAATGCATGGAATAAAATGGGAGTCTGTGACCCATTTCCAGGAGTGACTTGGATATCATTTATACTAAGGGAATATGAGCTACGCTCAAGGTGTAGGATTTTTGATTTGCATCGTTAAGCAAGTGAAATACACTAGGGGGATTTTCCTCATTAGGAGAGTATCAACACAAACACTTTAATCTGAGATGCATCTCTGAGTGGGAAGTACTGAGGCTGCTCATATAAATAGGGTGGTAAAGATAAAGTACAACAAGGTTTTAATGTTTCCATTCCATCCTAATGGATGAAAACAACCACCCTTGAAAAGTTGAACTGTGCCACCTTGTTTTCTAGATGAGCAGAATTTTCTTAGATAATCAGAGTCATCCTGTTTACCATTTCTAGTTGCCATTAATCTGCAACCTGTTTCTGATCACTTTACTGGATTACAGAAAAGCAGAGATACTGTGTACATGTTTGGTGATGCATTGGCACAGTCTGCCCAGGGAAGTGGTAGAGTCCCCATCCCAGGAGGTTTTTGAGAAAAGGGTGTATCTGGCACTGAGGGACCTGGTTAATGGACATGGTGGGGATGGGTTGGGATTGGACAACATGATATTACTTGTCTTTCCAACATTAATGATTCTTTGATTCTATAACACAGGAGGGAAATGACACAGGGTCCTTTTATGCTAAGCAAATATTTGCCTTCTGGCTGTAACAGCCAACACCAGCTGTTTCTTTTCAATCATATTAGACTTTCAACAAGTATTTCTATGAAAGGAGAGTTTTTACAGATTTACATTAACTGAAAAGAAACATAAACTTTATAAATTTGCAATGTCCTCATTGTGAGTACCTTATATGTTATGGAACTCGAAGCCCAGCTCTACCTGTCTTGGCTGCTTGCACACCTAGTGCTCTGAAATGCTGTGTTATGTGAAAGTAAAACTGTACATTTTGAAAAGAAAACATTTGTTTCATTTTCTTTAGCCTAGTGATCTCATTCATGTTCTTGAAAGCTTTTCCACCAGAGGAAACTGACTGATAGATTCATTCTCTTATTTTTATGAAAGCTATTGTTCAATAAAACCAGCTTAATCTAGAATCATCTCTGTGTGATGTAGGTAAATTGGGATAGTTTAAGGTTGTAAGGAGAATGCATTATTCTGTTAAATAACACTGTCATTGTGCCAATCAATTTTTCTAAGTAGGCATTATCTAATGGCCTGATTCTATGAGACTGTTAATATATCCTGCTAATCTTATTTGTTCCTCTGGCCTGTTCTTTTTATTTTGTTTTGTTTTTGTTTTTAATCACTTTTCTAATTATTTCTTGCCTTGTCAGCAAGATCATAGACATTTCTGGACATAGACAGTAATGTTCTGTGCCTGCACCTCTAAGTTATATATTCAGCTTTCAAAAGCATATCATTCAGATAATAAAACTCTGTAGAAATATTTGTCTCTCTGGAATGGAATTTTTCAAGCTGAATTCAGCTTAGTTATGTTGTAAACCTTTCTAGATGTTCCATGACGATGAAAATGACATCACAGTCTTAAATAAAAAAGAACACTGCTGACAGGTGTGGTGGCAGTGAATTATGGATCCCTTTAGAAAGGCATGAAAAATCTTTGTTTTCCTGTTATAATTAGCTGAGCATGTGTCTCTTCATTCTGATTGTTGCTGAATTTTTTCTTTTTATTTGCTATTAAGAAAGAAAAGGAGCATTTTCCTCATCTCCTTAGCAGCCACAAGTCCAGAGTTGCTGGGAAGGCAGCCATGTTCTCAGAGTTATTGGGCCTGATGGTACCTCACTGTTAACTCTCAGCTGGAGGATCAAGGATGCTCAGAGATGATGGCATTTCAAGCCATCATCTTGTTTGCTATCAGAAAAGCAATGTCAGGTTACTCAGGAGATATAATCCCCTTATCTGAGGTCTCTGATAGGTCTTAAAGGCCTCTGCTACAGAGAGTAAACCAAGGTTTAGAAAGTTTAATGTCTTGCCTAAGTTTGGTAGGCAGTGTTCTTCCCCAGGCAGGTGTGTGAAGAGTATATCTACACAGTCACCTGTTACCAAGGTAATAGTTAGAAAATGCCATCTTCTATCAGCTGCTGTTGAAAATGCCTGGTTTTGAATAAGTAATGTGAAGAGGAGGAGAACACAACAGATGGGCATGGTGACTGGTGGGTACCCACGTAGCTTCCATGCTTCCTTCTTGCCCAATAGCTGGCAAATCAGTGTGAGCTCCTGCTAAGCAGGGATGGGAAAAGGCACTCAGCCTGGAGGGAAGCAGAGCAACTATATGTGATATTTAAAAAGAAGGCTTTGGTGTAAGTAATGCTTTCTTCATTGCATTCTGGGTCTCAGATACTGCAGCTTTTGCTCAGGTCTGTGACAGTTCTGCCCTCTGCTCTCATCTGACAGTGGTCAGCACAAGATGCTTCAGTGATCTGAGAGAAGGCAGGTATTAATGTGGAACACTATGGGGGCATCTAATAACTTCTGACACACAATGTTTTGTTTCCCTTACAGTTTTTGTTAGAATTAATTTCTGGCACTGTGAATATCCTTCTTAATCATGCCCATGTCCTGCTTCTCTCTGGATCTTGGCTAATAGATTACTAGTTTCTGGGAAAAATGTTCTTCTTTTAGCTTCCCTCTAGACTGGATGTTCACACTGTTTATTATCTCTGAAGTATTTGTTTGATCTCCGTGAAAAAAATAATTCCGGTATAGTTAATGTGTCAGTGCAGAAAATGCACTAGCCTTTTGCTTCCCAGACTTCACTTTTTCTGTGCTAGAAGGAATGATCTTGGATATTAGTCTTTGATCCAGGATGCTTTCAGTCTGTCTCTGGCCTTGTTTGTGTTAGGTGGTTTTCTTTAAAAGACAATTTCAAACTGAGTGAATTAAACAAAAGAATCATAGAATATCCCAAGGGACCCACAAGGATCATTGATTCCAAGTCCTGGCTCCACACAGGACCACTCAAAACTTAAGTCATATGTCTGAGAGTGTTGTCCAGACACTTCTTGAATGGAAGCAGGCTTGGTGGGAATGAGATGTGGAAAAAACACAACCAATAACAAAACTAAAACAAAGAAATTCAGTGTAAGTGCTGTTGAGTCACTAGGGGAAGCTTTATTTGTTACAATATTTGTGAAAACATTTCTCTCAGTAGTTAAGTGTGATCTTCTAACTCCTGGTAGTTGGGAAGCTTGCAGAAAGGAACTCCTTAGGTTTATAAAGGGATCAGAGTTATTATTCCCATTTTGTATTAGCCACCTTAATTGGGCCCTGTTATATGCCCAAGAATTTCAGTCATGTCTGAGTCCTGAGGCTGTGATGTATAGAGCATCCTTGGTTTCCATAGAGTGTGTGGGGAATGAAAGAACTCCTCAGTGTTCATACCATGAGTTTATACCCGTGTTTTGGTTTATCCTCTCCTGTGTGAGCAGTAAGCCCTAGAGTGCTGATAAACCATCTGAAATGGCTACATGTTTTGCACTGCAGGCAACACTGTGTCTCTAGAAGCTTCTGAAAACACAAGAGTAAACATTACAGATTTTGGGCATATTCCAAGACAGAAAAACAAACCCTTCTGCATTGCCTGAATTTCCTTCTGTTTGGAGACATGAACACTGTCGATGGTGCTTGCTTCACTGAGGGGAGCATATGCATGACAATATGTCCTTTAATTACTCAGTTGTGAACTATTCCTCAAGTAATGTGGAATCATATCCGTATTGCTGTATAACCTCAGTTCTCTGTTTGCTGTTCTGCATGTGCTAGGCAAACACAGGGCTAGAGACCCTTGTCAGGGAGGTACAAGAATTACGCAGTGATTTGTGATCAAAATATTTGCACGTTTGAATGCTGTTTGGAGACCACACTGATTTTCATCTGAAAAGGCTCATTGTTGCAAGGCTGCTCTTTGCAGCATATTTTTCTATCCAAAAGTGTAGTCCAGCTACCCTGAGCTGTTAAATCTGCAGCAGGTTCTGCGTGATCTGAGAAAAGAGTCTGAGGAGTAGCAGTGAATATGAATACATTTTCTAATTGTGATGAATGTATGCTCTGTTGTGGATTTATGATGAAAAACTGAAAGTTCTGGATCAAGATTGACTCTTTCTAGAATTCCTACTGACTAGTTATTAGTCTGTTGGTTTCAATGATATCATTTGAAACATCAATTCTTCCATCTATACTTGTTTGCACAAACCTATTTAGCAGAATTCTTCAGGGCTCAAATTTAAGTAATAGGCAATTACCCTCTCCCTCTCCTCTCCCTATTCTTTCCCTCTCCTCTCCATTTTGTACATTAAGAACACATGAATTTAAAATATTAGAGAAGGAAACGCATGACCTAAGATGTTGTGCACATAGTATCAAGCCATTGCAGCATGTCATTTTAGGGATGAAAATTGGTATTGTTAAAAGGAAATGCTGATGTATCCAGAACTCTGCAGTACCTAAGGATACAACTATAGTGTAATTTGCTACAGATTAAAACCAGAGGGGAAGGGGCTCTACTGCCTGCCATACTGCACTAAGAATAAATGCAGAACATTTAAAAATGATTAATGGTGAGAGGATACAAAGAATATTCATTATAACAGATGTTAATAAATAGTGTTTAATATGAAGAAGGTTGTGCAGGAAGTCTGATATTTATTTATGTCAGCTCCGGATTACAGAAAGAGAAGAGTATAAATTATTCCTGACATCTCAGTTCTCAGTAGAATTCTGTTGCATGTAGAAAAGCTATGTGATATTTTTTGTTTATTATAAGCTATTTGACCTCTGAGTATTGTTATAAAATAAAGTGTTGACAAATGCTTTCCTCTAAGCAGAAAACAGCGCTGTCAGCTTGGAAGTGTGGAATTGCTGTGCTTCAGCCAGCACTAATTTTTGAAGTGGTGACTGTAACGAAGAAATCAGGCTTACAGGGAGATGCTTCTATCAGACTTGGGTGTTGGGTTCTGGAAACTGGGAGCATGGCTGAGGACAAAGAAAAAGGATAAGAAAGGCAGGTAAGGAACGGTCTTTTCCTCAGGACCCAAATTTGTTCTGAGATAGAGAAGGTTTAGAAGGAGTATTCCAAGAAGACAAGAATGAAATGTATGAACTAAAAGCATCAGGGGTACTCTGCTACAGGGGACACAAGGAGAAAAGGTACAAGTGAATTGTGGTTCGAAAAAAGAGTAGAAACCAGCTCTTTAGAGGTATAAGTCAGCACAACTCCATAAGAATCAACAAATATGTACTGTAGGAACAGATTTAGATGGGGAGGTGCCTGGTGTCTGTTAGCACAGAATGCATTTGGTATTGTGCATTTGTGAAGATGCTGCATAAGCTGAGGTTGTGGGTCTAGGGATGGAGGGAGGGAAAGAACAAAAGCTGTTAGCAAGATGAAACCCCCTCCATCTTCCCCATGTGTACATGATGCTCACAACCTTAGGAAGAGATATCGGGCTGCAGAGCTGTGGGCTGGAGTTTCTCGAGGCCATTGTTGGTGTAGAGAAAGGTACCACTGAATGTGAATCTGGCAACGAATCATTGAATTTGAGATGCTTCACTTTGGCCACTCCTGATTGCTACAAAGGAAAGGTTTTCTTTTCTTGGCATGAGTATCTTTTTCCAATATACTTCTCTATGAATCCATTGACAATAAATGTCCTGCTCTCAATAAATATGCAATCATTGTCTAACAACTGCATTGCTCTCTGTAAAACAGACATGATGCTTATATTAATGAAATGAACATGATAATGCATTTAGTTGTGCTAATAACATCAGAAATTTATGTGAATAGTATTATATTTCAAATAGCAAAAGAAAGAAATTAAGATGGGGATCAAAACTTCTGTTCTGGAGAGAGCAAGTCCTGCACAATACCAGAGAGGCTGTTGCAAGTGTATTTGTTTCCCTAATACAAGTCAGAGTCTTTTGGAGTCCCTAAGGAGGAAGGTGCTATTTGTCGCCATTTGCTTAGAAAACTTTCAGTAATTCCAAATCATACTAAGTTCATGATTATCATGTTTGCTGTCTCAAAGATCAAAACTAGCTTCCACTATGGTCTCACCCCCACAACTCTTATAGAAGCTTCTCTCAAACTCTCTCTCTTTCCACTTCATAACTTCATCACTATACTCTTTTCCTCATTAAACCATTTCAGAGCACTTGGCTCCCATGGATCTTTCCCAGTCATTCTCTTATTCTCCCCATACATTCTCTTCCAGTGTCCTTTTGTCTATTTTCCTAATTTTCCAATCACTCCACATCTTAGACATTCCACCACTACTCATTTTGTTAACTACTATAATGCTGTATCCTTTTCAGTGGCTGCCACATCCTGCCACCATCCCCTTAGATTCTTTTGCACTTTTCTAGGGGAAAAAGGAAGTAGGAAGGACTTAAACTCTTTCCATCCCTCCAACCTAGATGCAGATGGCAAATATATATGTATAAATATAGAGAGAGGAGCTTGGGAGATGAGAGCTTCCTCTTCTAGGGCAGAGTACGCGTAAGTAGTCCTAGTTACAGCTGTGAAATGCTCAGATTCGGCAAAGCATATTGAAGCCCCAGAGTCAAACTTCTGTTAGAGAGAGAAGAGTGAGAGCAGGAAGGTAACTGATCACTTTCTTACCCACTGCTTATCTTGTCAGTAGCAAAACTCTGTAGACTGACTCACAGCCAAATTATCAAATCATTAGAGTGCAAAGCTTATTTGGTTTTGTAGCTGTTAATTGGATTTGTCAGGACAGAGAAATCTTAAGGTCTTTGAAGGCCAGCACTTATCCAAAGGAATACTCCCTCACACTGCAATTTTCGCTAATGCAGTCTTACAAATTTCATTTAAATTTTCATTTAAATACCAAAAAAAGAATTTTACCTTGTTTCCTCCTCTCTCACAAGGTCAAGGCCGAGGATCATATACAATACAACTGACTCTCTGCATGACACAGTCAGTCTAAGTTTTTCCTTGGTTGCCTATGGGAAAGTGACTAGCTGGAACCAGACTGCAGCTGCCCAAAATAGGTGACAGGCCAACTCATCCTAGTGTACTCTGCATGTCAGCCTCAGGCTAGGTGTAAACTAAATAGATCAGCATTTACATTTTGGTTTTATTACCTGTGGGCTAGGTCTTCAGTCCTTGGTATTGCCTCCGCTTCAGCCTGTAGTCTGGCTCAGTCTGTGGGTTCACAGAATTGATAGGGCCAGGAGAGCAAGGCTATACAGCTTTCAAATTTAGGCTAGTAAGTTTATATGGCCTGGTGACATGTCATACCCACTTTCCAGAGTCCTTTTTGACACATTTTTGGTGATCACTCTGCCAAGTTACTCTGTATGGGTGCTCCTAAGGAACAGTAGGAAAGCTGTAAGTGGAGCTTGGTGGCAAGGCATACCCATCCCTGTTACTCATGAGCTTTTTATGTTTGCACAGCAGAACATTATGAATTTTCCTGAACATAGCAAGGAACAAGCAATCACTGCTAGCCTGGGGTCAGAAAGATACTTTCTCTCAAGAGTATGACATTACAATTCTGTCTTGTATTTATTTCTGAAGCAGGCAGTGCAACCATTGTTAGAGTAGGATATTAGGTTCGACTGCCCCAGGGCAGTGTGTGCTTCGTTGCTTCCCTTCTTTCTACCTTTGAGGCAGCTGGAGGTGCAGTATGTATTTTCCACTCTCTCCTACAGTCCAAGAAAGCTCAGTAGTATGCAAAATACTGCTTTTCACTGTAACAGGGATTCCTTATTTCTGTTGTGCATCAGTCATGGCAACTTTTGGCAAAAATGCTGTAAGATTTGTGTAGTAAAGGGTGACCACCTAAGCATGGAGACTTTAAGCTGTGTGACATTACTCTTGCCAACACCTGTGTGCTGCAGTATGCAGGAAGAATGGCCACGGAGCTGAAAGCTGCTGAGATACAGAGGAATTGTAGGATGAGTGGAGGCAACTGTTTTAATAGGAAGAAGAAAGGCACAGTGGTCTCTCAGGTGGAGAGGAAAAGACAGTTCCGCATAGAGTTTGACTTGCAGGCTTTTCATATGTCTGAATGTGTGGATGGTCTTCCAGCCAAACACACGTACCTCCAATCTGCTGCAGCTTGTGTAGCCTGCCCAGAGAGGGGTGATGCATGTCATGTCTCTGGTGTCCTGGACAGAAGAGAGGCCACATGCAGGTTTTGTCCAGAATCACCTCCAGATTGCAAACCTGCATTACTAAGACTTAATTCTATTTTCACATATCATTCCCAGCTGTTTCAGCCTGCAGTACTAACTCTTTTATTAGTAACAGCTGTACCAAATTTCAGAGGCAATGCTCTTGCTAATTTTGCCTGAAGCAAATTCTGAATGGCTTGAGATGTCTCCAGCGTATTTATGTGCACTTATATTTGTGTTACCATTCAACAGTAAAACTGAAGAACAGAATTATACTCAAATACACAAGAATTAAAAAAAAAAAATAATTACGTGGGCTACCTTGAGCCTTTGTCTTTCAGCTACTGAATTTGTTTTGGGGTTTATGGACATAATAAATTTCAGGGAATAAGTGGAGTCTATTCAGCCTATTAAGGTTCATTTTCTTTTAATACTCTAATCCCCTCAGGATGCCATTTGCCGTAATTGTTTCTTGAATGATCCTCCAGTGTTTAAGCTTCAGCCTCTGAGTCATAAGCTATTCTGCATACACTTGTGGCTCTATGTAAAGAAAAATGGGACACATGACATCTGTTTCAAATTTGTTTTTTTTTTGTTTTTTTTTGTTTTTTTGCTTTGTAATTATGTCCCTTGTCCACTTATCTGTCTCCCAACAACAACAGAAAAGTAATAAGTACATTTGGCATTAACTGTACTGTTTAAGATTTTATGTACCAAAATTAAATCTCCTCAGACTGCCTTTTTATAGTCTATAAATTCAGATTTTATGGTCTTGTCTCATACTTTTTTTGTCCTTGGTTCAATAGTACTGCCCTTCTTCTGAACTTTACAAACATTACGCATGTTAGGTAGTTGTACTGGCCAGAGCGATAGATTGCGTTAGGAGCTGAGAGCAGCCAGACTGTACTTCTGCTCACAACTCCTTTTGACTTGTGGTTTAAACTCTACATATACTTTCATGTTCATTTCTTTTAGAACTTGTCACGATGTTTAGATTATTCTGCTTCACTTGTAAATGTTTATTTTTAACTGTTTAATATTTTAGACTAATAAGTATTATTCCGAACTCAACTAGTTTTATTTCTATAGAAGTCTTACTGAAAAGTGAAAAAAGAGTGAAAACAAAGTGTTCTTGTTAAAGCAGCTTCTTTCACTCCAATTTCTGTTGTGTCCAGCCTAATAGTCTTTAAGTCATTTCAGTTTTCTGTGGAAGCAATTTTAGTCTCATAGATCTTGCCGACAGGATGGATATTCGTATGACTTTGTTTGAATTTCCCTTTCTAAAATTCATGTTATTGCTAATAGCAGAGGCATCGCAACATAATAGCTTTATGCATTATGTTGAGATGCCTCCTAGTTGTTAGCAAGCCTCCCCTGTATTCTTGCTCTTTAATAGTATGCTTAGCCAAGTTACATGTATTAAGCTCTGTTAATTCAGTCCCACGATGCCATGGATTTTCCTGTTTTTGCTCTCTGAACTTCCTTCAGGTGCGCACTGCTGCTATTGTACTGCAACACAAAGCCTTCACCAAAAAGCTCTTCACAAGTATTTTCTGTAGGTACATTTCTTTGCAGTATAGGTCTTACATGTGATATTCCATCATTCACTTCCCATGTTTTGTACTTTTATTGATTATTTCATATATAGATTAATTTCTTCTCGACAACCATGCAAAAAAAGAGTACATATCTACTTATAGGCCTTTTCTTTCTTATAGCTATGATTTCCAGGTAAGTTCCCATCATGTCTTTGCTGTAATCAGTCTTTGCCATACTTTCCATACTACTGTGTTCAAATTTTGTGCTATAAAATTCTGTACTGTGCAATACACAGTAAATATGTATCACATTTATATTTTACATAAAATACTATGTGTCAACCTTTATGTTTCCTTGTTTTATATTTCTTTACTTTCTAGATAAATGATAAGAAATGAAGACACCAATATGTGCAGAATTTTATCAAAACAGTGCTTTCACCTGTGTAGGAACTGTTGTTTACATCCTTGGCTTTCATTATTTTATTGCTAAATTTTTGGTTTACAGTTGTGCTTTTATTCAAGCTGCTTTCCTGGTTTGCGTTCAGATGAGTCTTAGTAAAACAGCATTTAAAAAACACAGAATATAAATTTTAAAATGTAATTCACATATATCATTTTTCTTAAGCAAGATTTAAACAAGAACTTTTCTAAAATGATATGAAAATTCCTATAATATGATTTGATAATTTTTTTTTCTTTTCCCACTGAAATAAATGAATAAAAAGGAAAAAACATTTATTGATGCACTGTGGAAGAAACAGTTGTGTTGTCATCCATTTATATTTTCTTACTCAGAAAAGTTAAAAAAATAGTAAAAAAGTGAGTAAGTTTGGACAACTTTTATCTCTTTCCACTTTTTCCTCACTAAGAATTGAAGAAAGTAATGGGAAGAAAATTAGAATAGTTTAATTTCCCTTCCCTTCCCTTCCCCTTTTATCTCCTTTCCTTTCTTCTTATTTAAATTTTCTTTCAAGTTTTCAGATTTAAAGATGAGAATTCTAAAATGGACTTTATTCACAGTGCTGATATTTTTGAGAATAGTGTGAAAAATACTCATGAATTTTTAGTAATTCCTACTGAAGCCATATGGCAAATGCTACTTAAGATCTGGATGCATTTATGTAAAGTGTGGTTGCATGACTGAAGTGCTTGTTTCTCAGGATTTTTGCTCTCCTCACACCTCTCCCTTTCTAAAATGTTGATGTGACTGTTGACGCCCATAATCCTTCACTGACATTGTTCCCAACAATGGAAAGGATATGTGTATGCTTGAAGAGTGTACAGTGAGGGCTAGTCAAATGAGGTTTATCATACTGCAAGGAAAGCAACAGTCATGGATGGATCATCATGAAATATGCAGTGCCGAGTAAATGGAGTGGAAAATACGGCAACAGTTTCTGGAATGTTGCTTTTGCAGGCATACACCGTAGCCTTCAATTGTTCTGATACTGAGTCTGTGAGGATGTCTTCAGCTTCCAGATGTATAATTTTCACCCTGCTGAGGTTCAGTTGACAAATTTCTCTGGTAGCAGGTGTGTGAAACCTGGTAGACTGACTGGCCTTACTGGGAACTCTTTGCTGCTTAGAGACCATTTATGGGCTTTCCAGCAAATGCAGCATGCTCTTTCCTCTGGTGCTCTTCAACTGAGTACTGGACCTGGCTCTGACAAACCACAGGTTTTAACCAGGGCCTATGGCTCAGCATTCCTTGGCTTTTTTCTTTATTATGCTAGACATAATTAATTATTACAGCATAAAAAAGTGAGTCATGATTGTATGCACTCTTTCCTCGTCCTTAGCATGACAAATACAGGTGGTTAATCTCCATGCTGTTTCAAGCTGTGTCTCCCAAACAGAGAATGTCAGAGAAACTGGTACATATATTCCGTATACAAAGGGATATGAGGCAGCAACCACATAAAAAAAATGTGAGAGCTCTACAATACTGTGGGGACACGTACGTCAGCGGGTGTGGAGTTTCTGTGGAGCATAAATACAGAGCAACTGCTGGGAAAGCTTTGTGAGTAGTGCAGAGAGCTTACTTAGCCCACACGACGTGCTGAAGAGCAGTATTTAAGGGAGAATATGATACCTCTGTTACAGAGGGTGAACACAGAAAAAGAAAAATAGAGTACACCTAAAATGATAGGGAAAGGTGGTTTGCAAGCATTATGCTGTAATCAAAGATTAGTGAAAGAAGACCAGAGAACTGAATAAAGAGATTTTTCTCATAAAAAGACAGTGCTCAAGGAAGGAAAACAGCTGGTAAGGGGAAGGGAGAGCAATATCACTGGTGATCAATTGTCTTGACAGAGGGGAGGTCAGTCATCACATGGTATGGTGTTTTGTATATAAGGGGAGAACCGCTGGTGAAGGAAGACACCTCATATATATTCGGTTTTTTATCCCAAATGTTGTTTGTCTTGAAACAAATTCTTCAACTGTTTTTCAGTTATGCAGGGAACCTGAAGTTCAAGTCTGCACAGGAGTTTTCAGAATACTCTTTCTAAATTTAATTAGAGCATCAAAGTTTCTTTTCAGAAGGAGCTTTTCTAAGACACTAATGGGATTAAGTACCCAATCCTATTGACTTTAATGTGAGTTTGGCATCTAACTTCCCTTTATGCCTTTGAGAAACTCGTTGTTAATCTTCACAGTTTACAGTTTGCCCTCTGAGACTTCTCTCTCTTAAAATAAATAATCTCTGATCCTCCTGAGAGCTTGAAGGGTTGTACATCTTGCAAAATCCCCACAGGAATGCAGTGTATCTAGGGAGGGAGAATTCTTGTCCATTATTTTGCTTAGGCACTCCTATGCAGTTTCAAGCATAAATCAGAGATCTTGAACATTCAGCAGTCCAAAATAAGTGAAAGTAAAGATGCAGAGCAAATTTTCTCAATCTTGTCTATTGGGGTAATAGCAGAGCTAAATCACTATGGTGGCATTTGATACAAGATTGGCAAAACTTAATAACATCAAATGATATTACCCAGATAAAAAATCATCAAATGCCACAAACTGAGCACCTGCTTGTGACTCCTGTTTAAAGAGAAGTCAACCAGACTGATGTCCTTGTCCAGAGGTCACATATTATAAAGAACTTTTTCTATTCCTTCTTTCCAGACATAAAAGCCACAAATGCCTCCATAATTGTGAACTAGGCTGCACTATTTGAGTTAACATCCCAAGAGTCTTATCTGCAAACATCTTTGCTGCTTCAATAGTTTCACATTGTTTTATATTCTCCAAGGTAAATTACTCATTAGTGACTATATCACATTCTGACCTACCATCATCCTTCACTAAACCACAGTCAGATGAATGTTTTGTGGCCACTTAATAGAGACCGCTGTGGTCATATTACAGATATGAACAAGGGTGGGTTATAGAAGCTGTCTGTGAAAGAAGAAGTGTCAAAGAAGTACCAAGGAAAGAAAATGTCCATCCAGGTAAGTGTTTATTTGCTGCAGTAGTCAAAAAACAGCAGAACCAAAGGGAATTTGGACTACTACAGTTAATGTTCTTCAAAACCAGTGAAGCAAACTCACATAAATAATCTCTATGAAGTATGAGTAGTAACAAAAGTCACTGAACCCACACACATTCTGAATTCAGTGACAGAAATTCAGTCTCATTGTCCTCAGATTTGGCAAACCCGAATAAGATCAGATAGACTTTAAGAAGATATTAAGAGTGTTATTTTGCAAAACATAATGAATCCGATAACAGAAAGAGTAGGTGAGTTTGGAGGAGAACAATGTCTTTTCCTAAAGGCATCGGGCACATTTTATGAGATTCTCAGCAAGATATAAATTAGAGTTATCTCATTTTATCTTAAAAATAAATATTTCTATTTCTCTTTTTTCCACAGTGTGAATGTGGAAAAGTGAGTGATTCAGTGAGAGCCAAATTTAAGTTTGTAAGTTGCTGTGATTTCCATGGAAATCTGGACTAAAATGCTTTTGCAGAATTTTTCATAAATATTTAGCAAGATTCCTTAACAGTGATTCTTGTTTTGGATGTTATTTGCAAGCATTTTATTTTTATAAATATACACCTTCCTATGTCACAGCCCTTGTATTAAAATATGGTTTTGAGAAAATAGATTACAAAAAAATGGTAATATACAAAATAACTATAAAGCACGGTGTTACAAAAATAAAAACAAACAAACAAACAAAAAAAACAACCCCAAAAAACAAAACAGCTTCACTAATTTAGCAAGAAGTAAATATTTCATGGGAAGGGCAAGCACATCTGCTGAACTTTTTTATAGTAAGAGCAACAAATTAGAACAATAATTATACTTGTGCTCTGATGACAGAAAATGATGATAAGTCTGATTTCAGAATACCTGAAAAAAATTTACCTTATTATATCTCTATGCTGATAAGTCCTCACCTGGAGTACTGCATTCAGATGTGGAGTCCTCAGTACAGGAGACGTGGATCTGTTGGAACGCATCCAGAGAAGGGCTACAAAAATGATCCATGGAATAGGAATCTCTCCTGTGAGGACAGGCTGAGGAGAGTTGGGGTTCTTCAACCTGGAGAGGAGAAGGCTGTGAGGTGACCTGATAGCAGCCTTTCAGTATCTAAACGGGGGCTGTGAGAAAGAGTGGAACACTCTTTAGCAGGTTCTGCTGTGACAGAACAAGGAGAAACGGTTTCAAAATAAAAGATTTAGGGAGATTTAGGTTAGATATGAGGAAAAATTCCTTTAAGTGAAAGTGGTGAGGCACTGGAATGTGTTGCCCAGAGAGGTGGTGGAAGCCCCATCCCTGTAGACATTCAAGGTTAGGATGGACGAGGTTCTAATCTAGCTGTAGTTGTCCCTGTTCATTGCAGGGGAGTTGGACTAAGTGACCTCTAAGGGTCCCTTCCAACTTTAAGAATTCTGACTCTATGATTCACTGGAAATAAAAAATTAAAATAATGGATAGATGTTTAACATTACTGATCTACTGTTAACCCTAATCTGGATGGCTGAACATGGATATATGCTATGCAGTGTAGAGATGCTTGAGATAGCTGTCAATTTATTGTCTGGGGAACTAAAAGTTGTGTAGATACTTCAGAGTTGGGCTTCATGTGTGTTTCTCAGCAAATCTAGCTACCCTATAAGTTGTGTTCACAACTGTCTTAGAATCATAGCATCATTATGATTGGAAAAGACCTCTAAGATCACCTAGTCTGTCTTGCTTCTGACAGGCCAGTAATTCTGCACATTTAGAATGCATATGTATCCTACTTTTCCTGCACGCCTGAAGTTGGTGAAATGTGTTTTCTTTATAAGACAGTGCTGGTATGTTAATATTTCTGAAACAGATAGAAGTAGTATTCTTAGCGGTAGCTGATTTCCACTACTGAGGCAACAATTGCTCTGCAAGTAATTTGGAAAATATATAGGAATAAAGGGTCCTTCCTATAGTGGTTGTCATTGGGAAATCATGATCTCTTAGCAACCACCACATAGAAAGAAAATTAGACTTGCTGGACTGTAGCAGTAGCAACTATAATAGCCACTATATTACCTGGTTAATTTAATGTAGCTTCTTCTATCTGTGTCAAGCACTTGCATCTAAATATCTGGAAAGTTGTAGTATGCTTTGCAGAAGGAAAGTAATAGAAGAGACTGGAGAAATATTTTCCTGCAGTGGGACACAAAGGGCAATATATGTCAGTGAAACATCTTTCAACTAATTATTCTTACTCTTGCTGGTTCACTTTTACTCTTCAAGAAAACTGTTACTGATATGTTTATTTTTGCTTTAAAGGTTGCTGGGAAGTGTTAGGCTGTCTTCCCAGTGCTTGCAGATGAAGGGAGAGCTGAGAGTGAAAATATTTTTTATTTGAATAGGTAAGGATTTTGTTTTGCCCTCTGAAATATATGCTGAGGGTATTGTTACTAGGTTACTGCAATTGAGGTTTTAGATGACATGGAATGAGATATTGTAGTCTCTGCTGGTTGCTGTTTCTATAGGGCCCAGAGCTGGGGTTCAGATCACCACAGATGATTTATTGTCACATTTCATTTGCACATTCATAATCTAACTTTACTGCTTAGCAAAGAAATTTTAATTTTGGATTAGGGTCCCTTATGACATATCAGAATACTGTAATGACTGACTCTTTATCTCTTTCTAGAAAATAAGTTTCAGCAGAATGGTTTTGTACCCTCTTGCACCCACACTGCAGCCTCCAGGCCTCAGCCTTGGGAGTCTGAGTTACACAAAATAATGATGGTATGGGGTAGAATTTTACAGAGACTATCAAACATCCATTACTACACAAATTACGTAAACCATATTTAATAAAAATGAAATGATTTCCCCATTAATCCTGTTCTCCTTACATGGAGAATATTTTAACACTTTCAAAAACTTTCAAGAAAATGCACTTGGACTATTGGCCTCAATATAGATGCTTAGTTATCACCTGTGTTCTATTATGTGAACCAATGAGGACTACTGTTATTTTTGTTTCAAAGACAAGCAGAGTAAAAGGACAAATTAAATGCTCATCAGAAGAGGTGTTATGGTTTACTTTACAAGATATCATTTATAACCAGAAAGTAATAGATACTAAATTGTTATGTGGAGTACCACAAAACATTGACTGTAAGTAGTTTCCAGCAATACTTTTTTTGTGTAATATCATGTCTTTCCATTATACTTTTGATCTCATGGTTGGTAGTGGAGAGACATGTCTCCCTAAACTGAATACAAACTATTTCTTGTACTGGTGGACAATTACAGAAGCAAATGGGCCAACAAATTCATCATACATTTCAGTTAATTTTTACTTACACCTAAAATTTTCAATTTTTTTTCAGGTTTCTATCAGGAGCACTCAACGTGAACATTCTGTCAGAATGAAAAGACCAGCAAAGAATGAGTCCATTCCCATGCTCTGACAGTAATATATTTGTCAATGGGGTAGTTCAGAAGGAAGAACAACCACAAGCTGGTTAGTCACTGGTGTGTCTATTAATTTTAATGAGACAGGTTCACAGAGAAAACACAACTCTAAGACTGAATGTTTGCAAATCTATAACCTACATTGTATTTCCACTTCAATATGAAAGATGTAAATAGGAAGGTTTTGGGCAATGTCTAAATGATAGAGAGTAGGCATTTCAGGGAGGAGCTAAGTAATAAGTGGAATGAGTTTATAACAGAAGTTATTATTTGATATTATTTATTGGAAATTTCAAGAATCCTTGTGATACTGTCTGAAAAGGAAAATGGAAATATAAAGAATGTTTTAAGGGTGAAACCAGTAGTCATCTGTGAAACAGAACAACCAATACACATTAGCCTTTTGCTAAAAACCATCAGGAAGGAATGTTTTTCAGAAAAATTACCAGAAAGATGAAGGCAGTAAGTAGATAGGAGTGAGATAACATAACTGTATACAGTGTATGCTTTGATGACTGGAAAAGAACTTCTTCATGAATCTCATAGGAAGTGGAGGGCGTATCATAGACCTCAGAGGAGAGTAGAGATTTCTCAGCTCTGTGTTAAAGCAGTTTGAAAAGATAAGAGGAAAAAATAACTTGTGTTTCTTATTTATGTTGATGTATAGCTCTAAGAAATTTCTGAGAAATACTTGGAATCTTCTTTACCCTGAGGCATACAGCAGAACTAGGGCCAAGGAAGAATATTTTTTTACACTTTGTAGCTGTTAGAAGGATTTCAAAGCTGCCAGTCACAAGGGTTTTGTGTCTTTGTGCCTGTGCAGATGGTCTTGTCAAATTAAGTCTATGAATCCATCCTAAATCAGCACGAACTACCTACTTTAAAGCTAGTTTTCTTCCTGTTTAATTCATTTTATAATTTTGCCCCGAACTTTCAGATTCAACATGATAAGAAGGTCTAGATACCAATGCAGCACTGCATTTCTGTCTGTGGACCAGTGTAATTATTATTGCTAAGAGAAGTGCTACAACAATATGAAATTAAATAGCAAGTATTGGAAGAAAACCTGTTATAATAAAATAATTTATTTTCTTTTTGAATATGAAATACAAATAATGCAATGACCATCAGCATTTACAAGAACTGCTCCAAAAGCAATGCCTCCTATTTCATTATTTTGGCCCACTATGTCAGAGGTGGGTTCTGGTGGTATGTCAATGGAGACTGAACCTTCCTGCTGATATTCCACTACATTTTGTTGCTGTGGGACAGGTGGCAGTAGAAGGGTAGTCTGACATGGAAGTGCATATGAAGCAAGCGTGTGTCACTATATTCCTCTATATAGAAAAAATTGCACCCATTGACATTTATTAATTCTTGCTGAACATTTATGGATACCAAACAATGGATTTGAGCACAGTGAGGCAGTGTGTCACAGCAGTGGTGATGTGACATGACAGACAAGTCATTTTCTAGACAGCCATGCACAACTTTCACACCACAAAATGAAGAGAATTTCAATCAGCTCCTTTGCGAAAATTGGCTAGTGTTTGAAAAATACTGCTTAGTAGCTAAGGATTTGCTCTATCAAATAGTTTTAGTGTTCTTTGTATCTGTTGTAGTTTCCACAGAAATAAATAGACGGTACTTTCAGAGTAACCTACATATATCCTCTGCATGCTGATTGGACAAGTTCTGCTTACTAGTACCCTGTTCCTGTGTTTCAGTGCTTTAGGAGTATGAAGTAAACAAGCAAAGCTATTTATCTGGGCAGAGACTGTAGCGTGTTTTTTTTTTTTTTAACTGGAATGCTAAAAATGAACTTGAAAACCAAACAAGCCAGTTTGTTCTGTACAATTCTGTTCATAGTAGATCTTTTTATTGTTATTTTTCTGAAGATATAGCAAAATTGTCTTCACAGCATCTTTGTAGGTGACAGAATCATTTATAAATATTTTTCTTCTTTCGGATAGAATTGAGTAAAAGCATCTCTTGTTTAAATACAACATAAAAGGAAAACTCTGAGAGATTTTGTTTAACAGCTTAATCACCCCACATATACACTTTATGTGTCCTAGAAGGCTCTCCCCAGCCAGTGGAGGACCATTCCAGGTTTTATACACGACACACCTGATGCAGATTCTACCCACTTCAGGGTATTCTTTCTCAGTGTTTTGAATAAGGTTTGCATCAGGTGCTGTGCCTTTAGCTGGGCAGTCCCATTCTCAGGCAGTAAGTAATTTTCTTTTGTAATATGAGCATGTAGTGTCATAATACAATTCTGTGATTCTGTGATAATCATTTCTTTGGAGCTCTGAGGCCTGCAGTGTACTTGTCTGTATGTGAACTATTCTCCTAAGCAACCATTCATAGCTGATGAAGGGAAATAGGCACTTCTTGTGTGCAATTCCTGTTTCTTATTCAATGTATTTACTTCGGATAAAATGAATCATGTCTCTGCTACATTGACTAGATAGATTTCCATTAACTGTAGGCAAAGACTTTGTGATTAGCTCAAACAGTTGTCTATATCAGGCTGATGAATGCCACCTCTTCATGTTCAAAGCTGACCCTGATTATTTCAAACAACTTGCCAAGTACAATAGATAATAATTACTGATGTAGGATTAAATTCAAATAATTACATAAAGGCTTGAAGCTATTTATCTAATTTTCAGCAACTTGAATCAGTCAGTATTCCTAATTTTTTTCATGACTACATTAAAAATAATGATGTTCCCTCAAAATAATGATGTTCCTCAAAACATCTTTTAAAATATTCTGAACTCTACCATAGAGCACTGCAGTGCTGTTTAGTGACAAGTGGCCTTTTTGTTGTGTGATGATTGGTTGCTGGCACTCTACATTTTATTACTTAGTTTATATTCCTATTTGTATTTTTACTGACAGAATTTTTTTTTCCATTGGCTAAAATATGAGTCAAACAGATGTGCTGCAATGTGGGACAGTTCTGATATTAATAAATCTGGAAAAATTCTAGTTGTCCCATTTTCATGCATGGTGGCTTTTGTTCCTTTCCTGTTTATTTCCTCTCTCACATGTGCCCCAGCCTAAGCTCCATGGCAGCTATGTTGCAGCCACATCTGTCCCTGCCCAGGCACTTTGTTGAGCTGTTCCCAGATGCTGAGCATCCAAGTGACTTTCCAGCTGTATCTTGAACCCCCTCAGTGCCAGGGATGGGCCTGGTGAATGCTGATCAGGCACACCACACTGGATCTTCTCACCCTGCTTGCCCATGGCGGGACCTTGTCTGTAACCCTGCCCTGTATACCAGCTTGCATTCCATGCTGTACCTCAAATTTCTCATACATCATCTTTTATGTATTTACACTTCTTCTTCAATGGCTTTCTGTTTCTAGGTATTTCAGGGCCTCGTGGCTTCCTGAAGCAGGAGTTCTGTGTGACCCTCAATGCCTTCTTCTTTCTAGCCAGGGTTCATTTTTTTCTTAGAATATATGTTTCTCAACCTGTGTACAGGCTCTATGTTGAGAATTTGCCTAAAATTAGTGCATGAGCTCACCTTGCCCCAAGTAGACTTAATTTACATTCTGGCATTTATCACAATAATTTTGTTTTACAGTAAGTATGTTTTGCATATTCACCTGGGGAACAGTTATCTCACTGACTCTTCTTTGCCTGTTTTGTTCTCTGTTAGGTCCAGTTGTTTTACCACGAGTTTGTTGCTAAGAAAAAATGAAGATTTATTGAAATCACATCCTTTTTAGTATGTACTTCATGTCTGTTGCAAAAAAAAGAGCTGAACAAACCTCTGCTTTGGTAGATCTTATACCAGGTCTCCAAGGTTTCAAGCAGCCAAAAAATGCAAATGGAATGTCAGTGTTTGTATTTGTATGAACCGTTTGGTACTTGATGGGAAGTAAATAATACTGCTTGGAAAAAAAAACTATCTTTTGACATCTTTGGATGCTTTGCATCAACATATGGTTTTTCTTCTAATAGAACTCTAATTCCTAAGAGGATATTTTCTTAAAGCTTCAGTTCTATATTGATGATGAAGATATTATTCTCTTACGTGACTGTGGCTGTGTGTGAGGGGTCTGTGGTGCCTTCTAACAACATAGAGTAATATCAGTTAAAAAAATTTAGTGTCACTAAGAATTCATTCATAAAACACTAATTTATCTATATGATTTCTGCCTTCTTTCAAGTCTCAATGCTTTCTACCTCAGAGAGACTCTGTTCCTAACTCTTCCCTCTTGTCAGTCACTGATCCTTTTCATTCTACAATTTTTATCTCTTCAGCAGTTTCTCTGAAGGGTTTCAATGTTCTCTTTCTTTGTAGAATTTCCACCAGAGAATAGAAAGGGAATAGGACGCTTGTAGACATTACATATTATCTTGGTTTCATCCTGCTTTTTTGTGTTTGAGGAAATATTAGAATACCTTCCTTTTATGTTTTTTCTATCTACTAAAAAAATAATATGAATAGAGGAAACACTGCACTCTAAGCAATTGCTAATCAGAATTCTTAAATTTTTGAATATTAAGTACAACACTAGCCTATGAAATGTGAATAAAACACTTTAAAAAGGAAAAATAATATGTGTATAATATTTAACAATGCTATTTAATTTTTAGCTTCTTTGGTTAAAGATTTAGCATTTTCATCCCATAGATAATTTGAAATGTGGATTTAATTAGTCATTTTATAGCAATTATATATTCGTAGTAATAGAGTTTTTGTTCAGTTTGAACAAAACAATGCATAAAACAATGACAGCTGGGTACTGCACAGAAAATAAAACATTCAAATTTCTGTTATCAAGATCCATCATTTATTATTCCTAATAATCCTGGCTTAACTGCATTTAATCTTTGTCATACAATGAATTCTTTGTCCTTGTCTTCCTTGCTTTTTATTGAAAAGTTTTTTGTTTAGACATAGTTGGACTCCAGGACTCTGTGACATGGTGCTGGAGATGAGGCACCTGCTTCCTCATATTACATTCCCTGAACTGGTGCTTTTCATGGAAGTGTCCCTTGGTGGTTAAAAAAACTTGTGAGTCATTTCCAGGACCATGTAAGCAAGCAAGTTCCATACAGATACTTCCTTTTCTCTGAGATTTTTATTAAAAACACATTTACAAATATGCAAGCAATGTAATAAAAAGGTATTCCTCTGGGATAACATTCTCGAGCTAAGAGATACAATCATAGAATCGCGGGATCACAGAATGGTTGAGGTTGGAAGGGACCACTTTGGGATTATCTAGTCCAAACCCCCTGCCTCAAGCAGGGTCACCTAGAACATATTGCCCGGAATCACATCCATGCAGGTTTTGAATATCTCTAGAGAAGAAGACTTCATGACCTTCAAAGAGCTCATCTGTAGTGAGAACCATTACATGGCTTTTGATGACTGTATTTTGAGAAGAGAATTGAGATCAGAATGACTGCTACTAAACTGCCTGGTCTCAAAGTGTCACACTAGCAGGATGTAGGCATGTTGCTGTTGTGAATTTTTTTGTATGGTTGTGGCAATTCCCAGAGGTGATTTGAGGATGGAGACTGAACTTGATGGTTATTGTGTTTCAGTTTGCCTCAATGTGAGAGAAAAATTATGTCTAATTATTTACATAGCCTAAGAAAAGGGAAAATAAAAAAATCCCAGCCCATTTTCTTTATGCTATTTATTATGCAAGAGAAAATCCCATATTATGTGGAATTTAATAAGGCCTGTAACATTAACAATAATAACCACAAACTCCCTTTTCCCTGGAAAAATAAGCAAAGAAACCAACCCAAACACCCAAAATTTTGTCTTAGAGTCGTCTCTTTTTTAGTTCTCCATTTCTAACAGTGGCTGCTTTTGTTGGGTTTATCCCACAAGATATTTTGCATGAAGTTATATTTCTTGTTAATAAAAAACTCAGTTCCAAGAAAGATAATTTTCCAAGCAGTTTTAAAGTGTTAGAAAATGAAATGAATGGCAGGCTCTATTGTATTATCTTGTGTAAAAGCTCTGTAGGTTGTTTTTAATAACATTTTCATTTAAAATCAGCTTAATTATAGAGTCATTGGTATGGCTCATTAAATACCTTTAATATTCCTGACCTGACAATAAAATTGGCCTGCAATCTTTCATTGGCTTACCTCCATTTGTGAAACATTACATTATATTTTAAATTACTGCATCAAATTTACTTAACCTTGTATAAATTTTTTTCAGTTAAAATATTTTGCCTCATGAAATGTCATTTGTAACTATCAAAATCATTTTTCTTTCTAGCTATTATAAAGATTTCTTGAGCTTACTAATTTGATGCATTCCATCAACCTGAAAACTTAATTAATTAAAAAAGAAACACTATTTGTATGAATGCTAATATATGATTTCATTTATCCATCATTATGGTTCATTAGGCATTTTTAAACACCATCCTTCCTATACTAGTTTCATAAACCCACTAAAATTAAATTTTATATGACTGCAAAAGCTGTTTTCCTTGAGATCAGTAGTATAATTATAAATAGCCATTACCTGGTTATTTATACAACGTATATTTTCTTGGGACAATATTGCTGTTAGTTTCTATTACAAAAAATCTTCGCACTTCATTAATATTTCAAGCTATAAGTTTAGCAATATCTGCTTTTAAAATTCAGGGCAGGAATTGTTTCAACTAAAGCTGTCATTAGTATAGCCTAAAACCTTTTATTTTTGAAACCATAAACGGACTATATTTGTGTGACCAGGTATACTGGGTTTACAGGAAACAAACAAAACCAAGAAACTCCCTGCCTCCAGCTGTGTTAAAATGTTCCAATACTAGTTCCCACACAGTACCGAGCATTTCCAATGGATAATACCTGAAGTCTTTAGGACTATGCAATGATCTTTGCTATAAGTGAAAATGAAAGTGACCAGGACCGTGACTGGTATCTCTGCAAAAAATGTGTACATTTTTTTCTGCACCTAGATGTGTGGGCGTACTTAACACTTTTAGTTAAAACACTTTAGCAATCTCAGAGAAAGCAATTATTAATGGAAAATTGTCAACATATCTTTTCAGAAGTGAAAACTTAAAAAAGAGAAAATCAACTTGTAGGCAAACAAAATCAAGCAAATGCTTTTGTGTGCTTTCAGTGTCATGTGTCTTGTTCTTCAAAAATTATTAATTCCTTTCCCATCAGGTGAGAAACTTTCCTAGCTTTTAGCTAAATTATGATTTCTAGAAAAAGAGCCTTTGTAGTGAAAGAACTGGCAAAAACTTAAGTACATGTTTGTAGCAAAGCTAATGAGTAACAACATCTTTCCTAGCAGATTTTTAAAAATTATTATTTTAGTTTAATGCTGTAGGTAATAATTTAAGCTCTTTGATCTTATTTCAACCAGAAGTTCCTGGTTTCTTGTTAAGTTAGAGGATTACTGAAGGATACGCTGTGGTCCTGACAGGTACATAATGTTTCACACTGATGGAATTCTGCCTGGGATTTTTATAAAAAAACAAAAATGAATCAGGTAACCAGCATTCTTCACCCTCATTTGGTCTGGTATCCATTGGCACATCTCTGACACTAGAAATTGCCTACAAGTATGCTTAGATCAGTGAGCAAACTTCGGTGAGAATTCTGGCATGCTTTCAAATCCAGTTCTGAGAAATGACAAAAACTGTATTTTAAAGCTGAAACATTATGTGAATCACAGCATCACTGAATTGTAGGGGTTGGAAGGAACCACTGAAGATCATCCAGTCCAATCTCCTGCTAAAGCAGGTTCCCTACAGTAGGTTGCACAAGAAAGCACTAAGGCAGTTTGACCCAGTGCCCTGTAACCCTCAAAGTAAAGATGTTTTTCCTCATGTTCTCATAGGACTTGTTGCAGTTTCTGCCCATTGTGTGAAGAAACAGGGAAGTTCTAAGTTTCTGTAAAGTCCAGTGGAGGGCTAGTAGTGTAAGTTAATAAGGGTTGCATAACTAAAGAGGGTGGTTTGATATTATGTCTGTGACATATATAGAACTGCACTCTATTTCTATATTTAGACAACAGACAGCAAGAACTTGTAGTGCCATCGAGCAAGGGTCATTCTTCTGAATGTTAAACAGGAGAAAGGTGTGAGTGGAGTACAGACTATTAATATGCCTTATTAATAGCTCACTCTAGCACTGTAGTGCAACCCCAGCTTGTAGCGATGCTTTACACTGTGTTACCCTGAGGCTGTATTGAGTGAAGGGAAAGTTTGATTGACAGTAACATGTATGAAATGTACATGATATGCATGAATGCCCTTAGTTACCAAATCTCTAACAATTGTACATTTGGCATCAGGAAAGCTGCAAAATATAGGATGTATTCACTTCTTCCTTCATTATCTGTTTGGAATGACGTGTCTGGTGATACGACCTTCATTAGGCAGTTATGCTCAGCTGAGCATGTCTATACATTGCTGTCAGCACTCCTCTGAGCTTTGTTTCCTCTGATCTAACTGTAGGTATCAAGAGCTGTTTTCTTTAAAGATTCAATCCTCAGTGGAACACCCTTTCTGATTTAAAAATATCCCTCAAACAATTAGGAGAGAGTTTTAATGTGAATTTCTTTAACTAGAGAAAAAGGTATCTCTTTACCTACTAGGATCAAGTGGACAAGTCACAAAAAAAAAAAAAAAAGAAAAAAAATATGAATACATAATGCACAGCATAATGCTTTTACAGTTTTTTTTCTATTCTTACTATGAAAAGAACCAGAAAAACAGCAACAAAAACATCTCATACTTAACTTCAGTCCTGTTTACATCATACTTCATAGATAGCTTCAGAACATGTATTTTTCAGTAAACGAAAATGGATGAGGCCAGTGACAAAAGGAATAAAACTGTTTACTGCTCTTTTTAATCTAGCTCATGTTTATTTTAACCTGTGCCCTCTTTTATTCCTTAATTTAGAGTTAACATTAGCAATATTATGGCTCTAATTCTCATTTTCATTATGAATGGTTTGGAGGCAGTTCAGATCTTTGATCACCTGTACATAGAAATATGCCAGATTGGGCAATCTAACCGGAGTACAGTGTTCAATTTTGTTCTGTTCTCCTTGTCTCCTGTTGCATTACCAGGTAACATGAGACAACAAATATGCCATAGGCACTGTTTGACCAGGTTTGACCAGGTCTGGAGAAGCCTGTATGATGTGGATGAAAATAACTTTCCATGAGGGAGTCAAGAAATCATGCAGAGAAGTGTTGGAGTTGGGGAAAACAAAAGCCATTTTAAGACTAGGTCCCTCTGAACTAAAATCCTAGTGCTCCAGGCCTCCTCAAGTTCATATACAAGATGTCAGATGGTATGGATTTGTTTGTCTTTCCAGTTTATTTTACTTGAAGGAGTTCTACGTATTTTCTACCAGCACAGGGAATGTGGATTCCTGGGTTGAGGTGTAGACCTCTAAGCCACTGGCTTCTCTGGTAGAGGAGAAATGGGCAGTGAGCAGTCTTCCTAAACAAACCCAGAGATGGAGGGAACCACTGAAAGGAAAAGATAATTCTGGGTACTATAATATTCTGCTACCCTTGCCACTTTCTCCTTGTAAAATGATCCATGAATAGTTCGGCCCAATTTTTTTGTGGCAACTAACTTATTTGAAAAATGTAAGTTAGTTCTCTGTATGCTAGAAAATGTTAACAAATGCCTTAGGAAAGTGAAGGAGTGATGAAGGCAATTTGTGATTAAAAAAACCCAACCAATTAGCAACAGTGGAAAGGCCACTTAAATGTCTGGGAAATTTTCAGTTTTGTGTGAATGGTATTAGTATGAAACACAAGGTCAGGAAGTGCCCTAGTATCTTTGTAAATGTTTTCAGAGACAGTGGTAACAGAAAAACTGTCTGAATTCTAATGGGAAAAGAGAAATTTAAATTTTCTGTAGTCACTAGGTGAATTTTACTGTGAAGTTTTAGCAAAGATGTTACAGCTAAAAGATTGGTTTTATTTTAAGAGAGGGCTGGAGAAAAAGGAAACTTCTAGTCATCTTTAATAAACCCCAGAAGATCCTTTCCCTGTTGTATTGGCTTCTGCTAAAATAGTGAAGAAATATTTTACTTAATGATTAAAGGAAGTATGAGAGGAGATATCTGGGCAACCAAGGAACAATGTATACTATTTGAATTGGAAAAAAAATCCTACACTTCACAGTTTTAACAAGTTTCCTTTAGCTGTCAGTATGTTAGAAGAAATTCTCTATTTGTAGGGAAAGAAGAGATCATCATTGATAAATTGTAAATATTAATATTTTTATTATTTAGGGATTTGTGCTCATATGGTAATAAACTTCAGTCCAGAAATGTTAACGACTGAATCCTTTGAATGTAGCTATTCTGAGAAAAAAATGCTACTTGTAAACACAGAGATTAGTCTACATATTTAACCTTAAGGGAACCTTTCTCAGTGTGGAATTTTCTCCATGCCAGGTGGACGGATTGCATCTTAAATTTAACGACTGTGTCTTAAATCAGGTAAATACGCTTTCTTCTCACAGTCATATTGACTGTCAAAGGAGATTCTTCACTCTGGGTATTTTAATATAGAAAAGATATGCAAGTTCAGATGGTGCTTGAGTTAGAGGAAATGCTTGCATTTAGGAAAAAAACAACAAAAACTAAACCATATGTACTTCTTTTTTCATCAAAATACTGACAAAAGCAAACTGACCATATTTACAGAAATATCTTGATCATACTTGAATGAATTATTTAGGAGCCATCAAACAGATTAGAGCCTGTTCTTGTTTGTAACTATGAATTCTATTCTGAAAAGGGTAAGCAACTGCCTAATTGAGTTTGGAGTGGACAAACACAAGTCACAAGATTAGCACTTCAGCTGCTGAGGTGAGCTGAGACATTGAGGTACTGTTTATGGATTATCTGAATAGATAATTTCAGGTAAAGGTCCCCAGTCTGTTTCTCAAGAATTTCAAATTGTCTAAAGGAGAAATTCAGTAAAGCACACTCTGTCTCTTGCTTATCAGCTAACAGTGTCAGATAGGTTGACAGAATGGTTTTTGCAAACACTTCCAAAGGGCCTTAGGAAAAAAAATTCAATACTCTGACACATAGATAATTCTAGCAAAGCTGTTTTTAAATGTCAGATATGAATTAGATTTGATTTATTGGATTATTTACCCAACTAAGAAAACAGGACATGTGATTTTGTCTCTAAAACCTGTGTGTGCCTTGATTAAATTCAGGGAAGGACATTTTGGAGAGAATGTTACAATCCATAGTTTTTGAAGAAAGTTCAAAATGGGAGATAATAAATAAAGGGGATAACCATTTGCATCAACATAGAAACTTTCAGAAAGGGGACACAGTTGTCAGTACTGAGGATGTTATCAGAAAGGGAACAAAGAAATATACCACAGAGAATACATCCATGAAGATATGTAAGGCTTAGCAGTTACATCTGGATGTCATCTATAGTCAGAATGAAATACAATGTTTTTTACAAGTCCTACCATAAAATTACTTAAATATTTAATTGTGTATAGCATTTTCAGTGTTATTCCATTGTGACTGTACAATATACATATAATTGATTCATAAATAGTATATGAACATATTATATATAATACATAAACTGCAATGGTTTTGGTTTTCATGCATATTAATTCTTTCCTTATACAGTGTTACTGCCTGCTAAAGGAGCATTTCTGTGGGGAAACCTTAAATGCTAATTTAGAAAGTCCTGCTGCCTCTGAGAGCTTGGCATTTGTTCTTTCTTACCTGGATGCTTCACTTAATCTAGAGTGAATTATTATGACTTATGGTATACAACATTTCCTCTGTATAAGAACTGTAAACTGTCCCATTAGCAATCTTATGAGTTAACTAGTCCTGGGAACTTCCTGAACCCATAAAATCACTTCCCTTTCTGAAATGCCCTTTCATTTTTCATTCAGAGCCTTTCATAAAGGAAACTAGAGGCATCAATATATTGTCTCAAGTTTTAAACAATGCTGAGCAAACAATATTTATTATTTATTAATTCTAGATATAAAAACAGTACCCTAAAATGAACAACTGAAAATGTCATCCTTTTTTTTTTTTTCTTTCTCTTCAAAATGACAGGAACTTCATCTCTCAAAGGCTACCCAGCAGTTTGCAGCACACAAACAAGGGATGATTTATTACCATTGCTAATAGCTCCTTACTTTTTGTTTAACATCTCTTATTAGTCTCCAAGACTGATCTGTGTTATCCACGTACATGCTTTATTTTTTTTTTATTCCATTTTTCTGTAGCTCACTTGAATATTAAGCCATAGCAAACATAAATTACATTTAATAATTATGCTAAACATGCATTCAAATCTGTCATCCAGCAAGAAAAAGTGGCAAAGAAGCATTCTAAAACTCAATATTAATTTATTCTGAAATGTGATAATGTCTTACATTAGGATAAAAATGTTGTGTTGAGTGACCCTGAAAGATCGGAACCAAAGGAAGAAGGTTTTTAAAACTACAAGAGTTAGAAATAAAATAAACATTATTTTTGCACACCACACTTCTGTTTATGAACTCCTTTATAACAGAGGGACAGAAACACTAAATCATTTGATGCACCCAGCTGAAGGAAAAGAGCAGTAAGATCAACTTAAAGTCTGGAAAAGCAAATATGAATATTTAAAAGGTATGTGGAACTATTAAGTATCCTTGTGACAAAATAAATTCTTAATTTACTTCTTTAGTGGCATAGGTTTTGCTGGTTGCCATATAACAGGTTGTTGTATACCTGCCTGTTGTACGCATAGCTGTCTGGACAGGACACCTCTTCCCTGGTGCAAGAACAGAAGGAGATGATGCCTTTGCAGTTATGTGTCTCACAAACTCTGAAATCCACTCTGATATTTTTTTGTGATCACAGCTGAAGGGAGTAGAGAAAATTCACAGACCAATAAAAGAGAGGGTTGGGGAGTAGAAAAATGTTTTTTCTCTTGTAAGATACTATCAATTTTGTATCAGAAAGTAAGTAAAGATCATAGATAAGAATTTCTATTTCTATAAATTGTTCATTCTTAACAACGGAAACTATTACCTGTAAAGATTTTTGTCTGTGGGATTCTAGAAACCAGTGGTGTGGAACAGGCGTCCAGCCTGCAAATATTCCACTCTGTGGCAGATTCCAGCTCTGTTATCCTCATAGACATCATTTATCTGGCTGTCGTTTGTGATGATACATCTTGAAAGGCTCATACAGGGACAAACAATACCAACATATTCATATGATTGGCCTTTTACACATGAAGTACAAGAAAGAAGATCTCTACATGGTGGTAATAAGACAAGGTAAGCAAGCGAACAAATGGATTTTTGCTATATTTGACCATATTCTTTGTCATTAACAAGCATTACAAATATTTCCATTTTTGACTATCAGTGTATTAAAACAGAGTCTGAATTGCCAAAAATGTTGATAACTAGCCCTTGAAAATGGAATATTTTAAGATTGTCTTTAATTAGGGAAACAAATCTTGAGCAGGAAGTAACCTGAGGGGCTACTGAGAGTTTACACTGGAAGTCTCGGTTCTGAGGCTTCCCCCCACAGTACTCACTGGAATTATATGTAAATTATTTACTTTAGAAACCTGCAGTGGATATACATTATGCTGATAGCAGCTTAAAGGTGATAATTTAGTGCAGATGAGTGTAGATCTTGACTGTGTTGACTGTGCTTATGGTTTATTGTTTCAGACTTTCTTCACCAGCTGTCATATCTTGGCCCCAGGTTAGTGACCCACTGCTCTACTGGAGGAGCGAATATACTCTCAGCACCAGATGTTTCTTCAACTGAGAAAAATTTTTGTAGATTTCTATCTCATGGCTATAAAAAGTCAAGTCCTGTTGAAACAATAAGAAAATTTTTTCAGAGACTTTCTTCACTATCAGTTTTTCTTGATGTAAAGTTGTTTGCTTTTTTTTTTTTTTTT